>VJMH01005597.1:0-13498 GCA_009835185.1 Aphanomyces stellatus | reverse complement strand
GAAAAGTTGGAGAGCGTGGGCGAGATGCGGTAGCCTTGCAAGTGGTAGAGACCATGGCGGGGCACGTCAAACTGCACCGTAATGTGTTCGTCCGCTGGCGCAATGCAGTTGTAGAGGCGGGCGTCGCATTGGGCAAAGAAATGGATGGCGTAGAGCAGCACTTGGAGAACGAGCACCCCAAGGCAGAAGAGAGGGACGGTAGCGACACCGATGGAACCAAGGGCGACGGCAACCACAAAGGCCACGACCGCAAAGACAAAGTTGATCAAGTGGAACAAGACCAGTTGGTACGTCAACGGACGCAGCGGACTGGTCAAGGCATACCAAAAGCTGTTGGTCGATTGAGTAGTCGGAGGAGGAACTGGTTGGGCATAGTAGGGCTGGGGCGTGACGTTGAACACCGGTGCTGCGGGGCTGGGGTTGTACATGGGCACTTGACGGGGCTTGTCAGTTTGTTGTTGCGATGTCATTGCCGTCGTGTGTGTGTGGTGGAAGGCAGGAAATTGAAGAATGACTGAGTGACCAAGGGAACAATGCGGTGCCATCTGGTGCAAGTGTTGGTAAAGAATGTGTGCTTTTTCATGCATTCTCCAGGAATGCATGTTCAAAGGTCAAAACAGTTTCGACATGGCTGGTTCCAATGCGAGTTGGAGGCTGCATGAGGTTGTCTCGTATCAAAGGTATCCGTGACGTCGTTGTGACCATTGAAGGAGTACTTTCACGTAGCATACGAACGGCAGGAATGACACCGTGGCATGGATGAGGAAGGCTACCATGCAAAAGAGTCGTTACTGCGATAGGCCTGAAAAAACGAGACCTAAAAGCACATAGCAGCAAGGCAGTCCACCAAAACATGGTAGCGCCTGCGTTGGCGGCAACACTGAGGAAACGAGAAATACACGACTGGTGTTTTTATTGCCCGCTGTAAACATACGTGGGGGCCTGTTGGGCCAGCGGCATGTACTGCGGGAGCGTCGAGTACAAATGCACGACGCCACTCGTGGCAAAGTACTCGCACGTGAAAAACTTGGTCGCCCATCGCGTCAAGCGGCCAAAGAGGTGCAGGAGGCCAATGGTCAAGTAGAGCAAGATGACGCCGACGACGACGACTTGCGAGGGTTCGAGGGTTTCGATCGCGTGGCCATTGACGTTGATGGTGAAATGGCCGTCGTCGTCGCTGTGCATGTGCTTGAAGAGACCTTGGTGATGGACATACTCGTCTCGGTAGAGCGGGAAGGTCAAGAGGACAAGCGACGTGGCCAGAACAACCAAGGTCGAGATGCTCGAGAGGACCGCGAGGGGAAACTTGACGGCGACGAAGTAAAACACAGCGAGGAGGCTTTCCTTGGAAAAATTGGACAAGTCGGGCGAGATGCGAAAGCCGCTGTAGTGGTAGAGCCCTTGGCGCGGCACGTCAAAGTTGACGGTGATCTGGTCGACGGCCGGTGCCGTGCAGTTGTAGAGACGCGCGTCGATGTGGGCGAGGAAATGGATGACGTAGAGAAGGAGTTGCCACACGAGGAGACCGAGGCAGCAGAGGGGGAGAAGGCCGGCGCCCACCGACCCGAGTGCGACGACGAGCGCGAACGCAATTGTCGAGAAGGCCAAGTTGATCACGGTCGAGACGAGCAAGAGGTAAGTCGTGGGGCGGAGGGGGCTTGTGATTGCATACCAGACGCAGTTTTCTTCTTCCGGTGCGGCGTGCTGCGGCGGAAGCGGCGGCGCGGCCGTGCCGTACGGATACGAGGGATTGTAAGACGCGACGGGCGCCGACGGCAGCGCGTACGGCGTCGAGTACTGCTGCTGTGCTTGTTGCTGGTACGGGACAGCGTACACAGCTTGGGTCTTCTCCTGCGGCTGAAACATTGGTGGTTGGTTTTGCATGATGCTCCACAACTTGGTGACTGATCCGATGACCGAGGCGCCGCCCTCTGTTCTCAAGTGGGTGATATGGCGCTGCAACCTCCATCTTTGAATCTCTTTAAATGATATTATATTTGAGAGACGAATTCCAAATTGGGGAAATGTTTCCCAATTATTTCATAAAACAGCCCAACGTTCGGTCCATTTTCGCAGAATTCTCAAGTTCTCAATGCAGGAACCGTGAATAATATATTGATATTTACTCCAATTTTGATTTTTTTAATTCAAAATACCTCGTTTTTAAGAAAAATGAGGTATTGTGCTTTCAGGCCAAATTTGTCATATTCGATGGAAATTTTTTATCCAATCAGCGAAGAGTAAATCCCAGCAACATTCAAATGCTCGCTTCTGATTGGTGCCCGACTTGACCTGCGTACTACAATTTTGGAATTAGAGCACAATATATCCACCAAAACAAATGTTTTTGACAAAAATGACAAATGCTCATTGTTCTCTCACACTTCCCCAATTGTCTTCGTCGTGGGGTCGTAAGGCGTTCTCGCCGCTGGCACATCGAGAAAGGCAACATACTGCGCCTGTGGGTCGATGGGTACGGCATAGACGTCGGGGCTGGGCGGCGGCAGAGTCGAATAGAGTGTCTGGCCGACTGTGATGTAGCACTTGACGAGGAAGAGGCGCGTGAACCAGCGGACCGCGGCGGCGGCGGCGTACGAGACCATGAACGACAGGTAGATGAGCGCGAGGCCGATGGGAATGCCACCAGAGGAGGGACGCGTGAGGGTTGCAACGCCAAGCAAGGCGAGGGAGAGCGTTCCGCCAGAGAAGATCGATGCGACGGCGGGCTTGACAAAGAGAAAATAAATGGCCGCGGCAAAGCTGTCGCACGAGAACGTCGAGAGGTTGTGGGAAAGAAACTTGCCAGAGAGCGCGGCGGGACGGACATGGGGGTTAAGACGCAACGTGATTTGGTCGTGGCGGGATGTGCTAAAGTTGTAGAGCCGCGCGTCGATGTGGGCGAATGCGTCGAGTGCGTAGAGCAGGAGTTGCAAGAAGACCAACCCAAGGCAACAGAGCGGGAGCAGCGCGAGGCCAAGGATGACAAGGATGAGCACGACGGCAAAGTCCCATGACGAGATGAGCAGGTTGAGGACATGGAACCAGAGAAGGAGGTACGTCGAGCACCGCAAGGGACTCGTGAGCGCAACAAACAAGCAGTCCCCCATCGAGTTAGGCAAAGTTTAATTGCCAAGGATCGAGCGGGGGAGCTCACGTATCCGTATAGTCAGTCCTTATCCGGATGCGTACAGGTTTACCCACATTCCTTACATGCATTCTTGGGTTTGTCGGGTGTTTGTTGGATCGGCCGGGTAAATGTTACTTAGTGAAAAGATCGCATTTGCGATCTTTCATCGTGATGGGCAAGATGTGGGGACCGCTCCTCTTGTCGATGGCTGCCGCTATCGTCCAAGGCTGCAGCAACTTTCGTCTCAACTACCCTGGTGAATTCGTCTCGGCGCGTACGATGGACTTTAGCCTCGACCTCAACACGCTCGTGGAAGTCGTGCCGCGCGGGACCGTCGTGCAAGAACTCGTCGTGCACCACTGCCCCGACTGCCCCGACTATGCATGGACGACCAAGTACGGGTTTGTCGGGATGAACATCTTTGGCGTCGACATCGCGTCTGACGGTCTCAACGAGGCCGGGCTCTCGGCCGCGTTTCTCTACCTCGATGGGACGGTCTATCCACGCGCCAACACGAGCGACCCGCGGCCGATCATCACGTCGTACGTGTCGTATTTTCTCGGCAACTTTGCGAGCGTCGAGGACGTCAAGGCCCACTTGGACGACGTGCAGTTCTCGGACTTTGACCCGCGGCTTGCAACACTCTTCAACCCTGCCGCCAAAGAAGACCTCTTTCCGCTCCATGTGATTATCCACGACGCTGTCGGCGAGAGTCTAGTCCTCGAGTTTCTCAACGGAACATTGCACACGTACAGCAACGACGTCTTGACCAACGACCCGCCGCTGGAGCAACAACTCGCGGCCGTCCAAGCACACGGGGACAAACCGCTGCCGGGTTCCATTGGCAGTACCGATCGCTTCATCCGACTCTCTCTCTTGAACCGCCACGCCGCCGACCCCTACCATACCAACATGAGCTACAGCCGTGCGACACCAGACCAGGGCGCCGTCAACCTCGCGTTCCATATCATCAACTCGGTCACGATCCAAACGGGTCACCAAGCCTCGGGCGAGGCGACGCAATGGACGGTCGTCCGGGACCATGGTCGCCGCGTGCTCTACGTCACAACCAACGAAAACCTCGTCGTGCGGCGACTCGACTTGTCGCAACTGGACTTTCGTGTGGGGACGCCACGTCATGCGCTGCCCGTCGTGTATGGCCAGTGGTTTGTCGATGTCACGGCCGCCGAAGTTGCGTCCTCGCAGCGCTCGATCGACCTCCCGCCCCGCTCGATCGTGGAAAAGATGCTCAATGGCTCAAGCACGTCGCCGCTCTTTCAGCATGTCTCGACGCCGCTTCAAGGCTTTGTAGGCGGCGCCGTCGCGGGCTTGCTCTGTGCGTTGGCCATCGGCATGGCAGCGCTCTACTTTTTGCTCCCGCGACGTCCGGTCGGGTACCGCCCCCTGCCTTGAGGTCGTTTGTTGATGATCAAGCAAATAGTGTAAACTTTGCATCCATACACCGTGCGTTTGGATCGAGTGTCATGTGAGTGGCTCGATCGGGACGAATCCGAGTCGGGGGGATGTACTAGTTGTCCATGTAAATCTGAAGAAGACGACAGATCCTTCTTGAAAGTGACGAGGTCTCAACTGTGGTTGCCGTTGGTGGGTGCAGTGAACACACAAGGTGCAGAGATGGCTGCACGTGGGTCGATGCCCGTTTCAACAAGGATATCGCCATCGACCAATCAAAACGCCAGACGCATTAGATCGCGCGCGCCCCTTCAAGATACAGTGACGGACAGGTGCACGGACAACATCGTGTTGGCACCAAGACGGCGGCGATGGAAGCCAGCACCAACATGCCATTGTCGACGGCGCGCTTGATGGCGGCGCACGGCAAGTTGAGTCCCAAGGTTGATACCGTCTTGTGGCTAGCTGACTCGTGATACGTTTAGGACTCGGAAACGAGAGACCCAACGTTGAGTCATGGGAAACCAAGACCCCAAAGCGGCAACAGTCTCAAAAAGCCCAAGCGAGCGCGCAACATTTCGTCGGCGCGCCCGACGCGGTTTTCGTGGTACTTGACTTTGAATCCAGTACGCAACAATTGTTGGTGGCGTAGGAAACTGTTGGTCAAACACGACCAGCCCGTGCCCCCCGCGCTGCAAGACGCCGTGCGGGCCCTCACAGCCAGCAACAACAACAATAACCAGCAACAACCAATCGACGCTCCAGTGGTCACGACCCATCAACCCCACATCACCACGCCATCGACCGATCCAATCGAGGGGCTGCCTCCCCATCGACGCAAAGCCACAGTGTTTGCCTCCCGCCCAATCGCGCCACCGCTTGTCGACGACGACTTTTGCCTCGAGGAAGCGGTCGAGCTGGACAACCCGATGGACGACGCGGACGCGCGGCGCAAGATCAAAGCATGGTTGGCGGAATTCCCAGACGAGCAGTCGAGTTTCTTGTCTCCGATCAACTATTACGAACTCAAGTACTCGCAAGCCCGTGGTGGGTCGTGTACGGTTGCAATCATGTCTCTCACACGTGGCGGTAGGACTCTCGTGTGCCTGGCGAGACCCGCAAAAACTACGTGTAGCGATTGCATTTGCGGGTTTGTACTCGCTCGCAGCACGCGAGACGCCTGTGCCTCCGCTCTTTCTCCAACAGTTGGTCGAGTATGGCTGACGACGACGTGTCGGCGTCGTTACGTTGACATCATGTGGTATGAAATAGGGAAGTGGGCCATGGGCTGTTTATGGATTTCGCCGGCGTGCGGGATCGCGTGGTCTCGGTCGTGAACCCGTCGTTGTTTTACTTTGACTCGGCGCCAACGTACTTTGAGGCACGTGCGCCGCGACCGTTCCGATAACGTGCCTCACTTGTGTCGACAGCGCTACAGTGCCAAGTGCCACGACATCACTCAACTCCAACGCCAAGTGCACACGCTCCACGACGAAATCAAATCGATCAAACAGTCGAGTGTGTCGCAACAAGTGCTTTCCAAGCTGCGCACGAGTGTTGCGTTTGTCAAAACCAACCGCGTCGCGCCCAATCTCCACCGCCATGGTAGCGTTTTGAAAACTACCGACGACTCGGAGGTAGAACCTCCTTAAAATGGATCGTGGTCATACGCCGCTAGGACCTGGTCAACGAACTGCAAATCAAGGAATTCATGGATTACATGTCCCCCGACGACATTGCCCACATGCTGCACCGCGTCTTGGACGAAAAGACCCTCCCGACCATGCTCTCGTCGTTGGTTGATGCCATGAGCGAAGGTCCGATGGTCTGTCATTGAGACATCTCTTGATAACGTCACCACAGACCAACGCAACGAATTTTACACGGCGTACCAACGCTCCATGTCGGGCGACGAACTTTATACGTTCATCGTACACGACAAAACAACAAACTGTTGGCCTCATCGTACGAGTGTAGAGCCGGGAATTGACAGAAAAGAAGCTGCTGACACGGCAACCCACGACGACGGGCGGCGGGAATTCCATGTTGGCGATGATGGCGGGCAAGAGTGGCAGTGCGACGATGCTGCATCACTGCACCGACGGGTTTGTCGCGAAACTGCGCCGGCTGCTCATCATCGATCGGATTGTGCCCCCGCCGACCAAAGACACCGTGTATACATCATCCAGAACGAGGCAATTCGATGGGTGACGCAATTTAGGTTCACGGCCGAAGAGGAACATGTGCTCACGACCGTGGGCACGCTCATGGACTTGTGCCAAGACGTGCGGGCCGAGACGGCGTCGGTCGCGCTGGACGACGTGATTCCAATCTACGCCGGCGTGCGCAAAGCCATGGCCAAGCTGCTTGCGTTTGGGACGGCACAACCCGACGACGGAAGTGACGTGGCAGCGGGAAACGGCACATCGGGCGGCGACGACGACGACAGTGGCGCCGCCGCCACCAACCAAGACAACGACGGCGATGTACGTCGACAACCTGTGCCTGGTTCAAGTACAAGACCTCCTTGACCTAGAATGACGACGACGAAGAAGAAGACGACGACTTTGACGTTGACGGACTCCTCTCGTCCCGCAAGAAGAGCAAATACAGCGGCCCGCGGCGCAAGAAGAAGAAAAAGTCCGTCGCGGCGCCGCGGCCGCCGAAATCGGCGCGCGTCATGCCACTCGCCGACGTCTGCTCGTCGATTTCATCCGTCTGCTGCGAAAAGCTCTGGTCCGAAGCAAACGACAAGTCGAATCTGACGCTGCGGACGTTCATGCGGCAGTACTTTATCCGCGTCTATGGGCTCAAGTCGCTCGCGATGGCGCACATTGCTGGCTTCAAACACTCGCTTTACACGCACCACCAAGACAACATCCGCGCCAACCTCTTTTACTGGTTCCTCGGCGCCGACGAGACGCGCAAGTTTAGCAGCGACTACGCGTTTGAGTTTTTCAAAAGCGTCGCCAAGCACGTGCTCATTAGCCACAACCGCGCGCCCGCCAAGCCCTTTCTGACGCCCGCTGGCCCCGACGTGATGGGTTCGCTCGAGAGCATCCAATATGCATGGACGGACCTCTTGGGGGACGGCTGCGTCGGGGTCGCGGTCGAGCCTGGCACGTCGACCAAGAAGCGGTTGATTTCGCTGGCCAAGGCGATGGAAGTGTGCAAATTGTCGTTCAATGGGTATGTCGCACAGATTCGATGTGACAAATCTGATATTCCAATATCTGATTCCAAATCCTCAATCTGATTCGAACGCCGTATGTGGACAGGAACGAGCGCGATGCGCTGGTCGTGGCGTTCCTCGAAGGGTTGAAAGAAAGGCCCCAGATTCTCATGGAAGAATTCCTCCAACAGATCATGGATTGCTGGCTCAAGATGTTTGAGTCAACGGTCCAGCTCATTCGGCTGAAATTTCGCGAGGCCGACAAGAACGGCGACGGCACGATGGATTTCGAGGAATTTGTCGCATTTTTGCAAACGTACAACGTTTTGGACGGACGACCGGCCGAGGTCGGTCGACAAAGCTTGAGACATGTCACGATGACTTGTCCGTCGTAGGACCCCAACGCCCGAAGGAGCATGACAGGCTCCATCTTTCGCAAAGTGAGCAGCCGTCGCCCCACGGCCACCGACACCGAGGTACCCACACGCATGACTCAAAACCCAAACAACTCATACTAGACCAAACGCGACGCGGCATTGACCGAAGCAAAGCTTCGTCGGGAAGCCATTGGAATCTACGACTCCCTCACCAACGACGACAACATCATCGACGAAAGCGCGTTCATCGAGTACATGTTGACCAAGGTGCAATGGCTCAGCAAGGAAGAGATGGAAGTTGCATCATCGTCGTCATCGACTGCGTCGTCGTCACCCCCAGCCACAAACACCCCCCCGACGACCGCCGCCGACGAGGGCAAATCCGCCGCCTTCCCCGACACACCAAGTCCCATGGGGACCACCAACAGCATCGATGACGAGGCTCCGTCGACACCATTGGTGTCACGGTCCCCAACTTTGGACGACCCACCAACGTCCCCCCCATCACACCCCCCCGAGGCGGCCGACGCGAATGCCCCAACCTTCGTTCTCTCTCCATGAAGAGCCCCCCAGGCACAGAAATTTGGATGTTGATTGGCTAAATATAGAACATTTTGTCCAATGAATGTGCTCTAGAGCGACCAACGACGTTGGATTGGTCCATAAATTAGGCATCTCGACTTGGTCGCCTTACAGCGGTCGGTCTCGCGTGGGTAAGATTGGGATCGAAATCGTGTTGGCATGGATCGTAAAATGCCGCGCTGTGCAAGATTCGCACATCAACCCGCTTTCTTCTTGGATCGACGCGAGCGTCGCTACGTCCGCCCGCCGCGCGCGCCGCCAATACGCCACGTCGTCGCATGTGAAGGGTACCGTCCGGCCAGCGACGCGGCTCGCGCGGTCAGTGGTCTTGAGCCTCGTCACAAGCTGCCGTGTGCAGTACTTGTACTCGACGACAATGCCATGGGGCCGCCGCCGCGACATGGATGATGTGAACGGCGACACGGCGATGGCCGTGATGGTCGTGGCGTTGCACGTGCAGGACTCACGACTGGCGCCAGGGTGCTCCAGCACTTGTTGGAACCGATATCGCATGGACAAATCGGCGTCAAGGACATCGGAGAGCACTTGTTTTTCTTGGTGAATCCCCTTGGCGATGACAAACAGCGCCAGCATGATGTTGTGTGGGATTCAATCCGAGCGCTAGGGCAATGCGATGTGAGATGGATTCAGTGGGGTCGGAGGTCTAATGTGTAAAAAGCAAGCAATGCCACCATTCGAATTTCAAGTGTAATGTTTGAATTGGTAAAACCGCCAGGGTATATTCGAATATCCGGACGCTTTATTGGTATACGTTGACTTTAGCGTCGACTCAAAGAGTCAAAATATGCATTTGCACATGCTACACAAGAACGACGAATCTGGTCGTTCGTCCTTTCACCCACTCTTGGTTCACCAAACAGTGCTCCTTGGCCATGGCATTGGAGAGGGCAGGAAATTCGTCCATGCGCAAAGGAGAAGCAATCATCCATCGCACGCAGAGTTTACCAGCAACGCCTTGGCATCTGATCTCGAAACTCAGACGACTCCTGCAACACAACGACGACGACTACTGTAGCCAGTGAAACTTTGTTGAACACTCGTGTCGCCGCCATTGGATCAAAATTGGCACACCAGTTGCTTCTTGTCCTCGGACGATTCTTTCCAAGTCATGAGTCACATGCGCCGTCGTCGTCGCCAAGCCCGAGCGGCAGTTGCGCCGAGGCAGACCCGCCGTTGGCCATGCACGTGCCTGCCTTCATCACACACCGACACCGGCGACGATGCAGCGCAACCAACTCGGTGCGGAACCTCGTTTCGTGGAGGTGGGGCGGGACGCTCGAGAGGTCGACGCCAGCCAAGTGCGCTTCTTCGTCGAGGGCGACGAGGACAGCCAAGTCATGTGTCGAAGAAGAAGACCGTCGTCGTCGTCGCTGATGCACGTGCGTGACCGATCGAAACGACGTGAGGGTTGGGCCCAACGCAACCAGTTCGGCCCTACGCGGTGGTCAGTCTCAGACGATAGCAAGTGCCAATCCACCACGACACGAGTGGGTAAAATGTGACGTCGTCAATGTCGTTGGTGATGTGTTCATCGGTGTGAATTTGTCGGGCGACCAAGATGGTGCGCTCATTGGCTGCCTGGGGTTGGAATTCGCCACAGAGCAAGTGCATCGCGTCGCCTTGCCGCGTTGTCATGCGATGCAAGATAGTCGCGCCACTCTTTTCCACGGCCGTCTATAGGCACAATGGGATGACGACTCGAGGATGGACATGTACAGGTGCGCTCTCGGCAGATGTGGGTTGGTTGGCCAAGTAGTAGCAGAGGTGGCGGCGACTCCACTGCCGGACAGCGTCGAGCGGGCCGTTGATGACCGACTGCGTGCAGATCGTATACTGCACACCGCGATCGTCGTCGTCAAAGGACATGTCGAGGACGGACCCATCGACAAAGCGGTCGGCGTGCGCGCGGAAGACGGCGTCTGTGTGGTGCAAGAGTTGCTTTGTGATCCATTCCTTGCCGAGTTGCCGCGCGTCGGACGCGCGCAGAAGCGTGACGTTGCGCCACGATGGACGCGCGGGGTGGAGCGCTTTCTATCCAAGGAGGGAGATGAAGACGTCGAGATTGGACGGACCTGAGGGGTCGATTCGCGGACCCACGCAGCCATCCGCTGCACGAGGTCCCTTGACACAAGCACTTGTGCCCGCAATGCGCGATTTTGCTTGTGTACGAGCGCGCGGTCGTCGTCCAGCGCCGCCGCGATGTCGGCCCACGTCAACATGGAGCGATGGTACCGCGTTTGGGAGGCGGCAAGGAGCGGTGCCAGCTGGGATTCGAGCTGCTCCTTGGTGAGCTGGAGGAAGAGGAACTCGAGTTGCTTCTGTCGGCGGTACGATTGATGTCGCCGGGCCTCCGTGTTCACTGACCGTCCCTTGACATCGGTCATGATGGTTCCTCACCGTCGGTGGAGCCGAATTTTCAAATTCTCACAACCAAGATGGGGATGAGGTGACGCGAATGTATACATAGATTGGGTTGGATGTGTGCACGACGGGCCTCCAAAAAGGAGCCAATCCCATGCCTCCAATGCATAAAATAGATAGCATTTCAGCCAATCATCGTGACATTGTTTCCTTGCGACATGTAGAATGCAATTTGAACTGACGAACGTCCATCATTTGAAATGACAAGGTCTGATCTTCTTCATTGGTCTTTGGACTTTCCTTTTCACACCCAATGGCATCCACGGCCGTCCATCGCGCCGCCTATGGCCTCGGCCTCTTGGCCACCGGCGCCGCGGGCGGGATCTGGTTGGAGCGCTCCGCCAAGACTCTGGATGAACCACCAACGGAAGAGATTGTAACCATCGCGGGCGCCATTGGCAACACCCCACTGCTTGAAATCAAAAGCTTATCCAAGTTGACGGGCTGTCGCATCCTCGCCAAGGCCGAGTACGTTGCCTGCATGAGGTTGTTCATGATCATCATCATCGTCATGTAGATTCATGAACCCGAGCGGGAGCATCAAGGACCGAGCGGCGAAATACTTGATTGAGGATGCAGAAAGATCGGGCGCGTTGCAGCCTGGCGGGACGGTCGTGGAAGCCACGGGCGGCAACACGGGCGTGGGTCTGGCCATCGTTGCTGCCTCAAAGGGCTACAAGACGATTTTTACCATGCCAGACAAGACGTCCCGCGAAAAGATTGAGCTCATGCAGGTTGTTGGAAATTGTTGCTGGTGCCAACAACTGTTGCTAGGTCCTCGGCGCGACCGTTCACGTCCAACCGACCGTGGGCTGGGACGACCCGGCAAACTTTTACAATGTCGCCAAACGCATCGTAGCAACCAACCCGACGTCACACTGCGGACCCAACCAATTCAAGAATCTCGCCAACAGTCGCGCCCATTACGAAGGCACGGGGGCGGAAATCTGGCGCCAAACGGCCGGTCGCGTCGATGGTTTTGTCGCGTCATCAGGTGCGATCGACGTTGGCAATGATGACGTGATATCATCCCACCAGGCACGGGCGGCACAATAAGCGGCGTGTCGGTCTTTTTGAAAGAACAGAATCCGCGCGTCCAAGTGTGGAACATCGATCCACTCGAAGGCGGCGCCACATCCGACTATGTGAATTCCCAGCGCACCAACAGCCTCGTCGAATGTGGTCGGGAAGCCCTAAACGCAAGACACGGCTCGACGGTATGTACTGCGTCTAAGGTTGTTCGATGTGTGATTTATAATGTCGTCGCGTGTAGATTGCCGAGGGTATTGGACTGGCCCATGTCACACCCAACTTTAAACAAGCGCAGATCGACCGGGGAATCTTTGGTTCGAACGCTGACATTGTCCAAATGGCATACCATTTGCTTCGACACGATGGTGAGTGGACAGCGTCTGTCGACGGATTGTGTAAATGGATCGTGTAGGTATCTTTGTGGGTCCGAGCGCAGCGCTGAATGTTGTGGGGGCCGTCAAGATGGCGCGAGCCCTCGGGCCTGGCCACACAGTTGTGACGGTGCTGTGCGACGGCGGCGATCGCTACCGGAGCAAGTTGTTTAATGCATCATGGTTGGCCGACCACAATCTGACCGAGTCGGTGGGCGCGCCACTGGAGCTCTAAGTCTCATAACGACCTCTCGATTTTGGGCTCGGTATGGTGTACATCCTAGAGACCCGGGATAGACAGGAGCATTCAAACGAGTCTGTTCGCTTTGAAGATTGACACTCGGTTGCCATTGGTCGTATGTATCGACAGAGCAGGACAAGTGAGGGGGAGCCAATCCTCGGTGTTGTACGACCTTTATTAGTCGACCAGCTAACTAGCGAGTCGTCCAATCGACATTGCCTCCGGTGGAAGGCAGAGTCATGCTGGGATAGGAAGCAGTAGTGGTCACCGAGGAAGGCTCAAGTGTTTATTGAACAACTCCAACGTGTTTGGTCCGATTGCCTTGTCCAACAAATGCCATGGGGACGAAGAGTCTTGCGTGCAGGATGTGAACGCAAGTCTACTAGAGTGCAGAGTGTAGATACATTACAGGAGTTCACAAACGGAATTGTGTATTATGGACATGTCAAATGGGCAGATCGAAATCTAGAGCGCAAGTAGCGGTTCGTGGTGGCTTACGGCTTCGGTGTGCAAGGCGCCTTAGTCGTCGGCTTGGATGTGGTGGTGCATGGGGCATTGGTCGTGCACGGGGCCTTTGAGGTAGTCAGAGGAGCCACAGTGGTCATCGTGGGGGTAGCAGTTGTCGTAGGGGTTTTGGTGGTGGTGGTGCAGGGGGCCTTGGTGGTGGTCACGGGGACATTCGTGGTGGTGCAAGGAACCTTGGTGGTGGTGGTGGCAGGTGAAACTGTCGTGGTGCACGGC
>VJMH01005596.1:0-10483 GCA_009835185.1 Aphanomyces stellatus | reverse complement strand
CCGCAACCGATCACAGCCACACGGTCTGACGGGTACCCGTTGAAGCCGACGGCACCAACCACAGACGCCACGATTTGGGCAAACACGAAAGCAATCAACAACAAGTTGCACGGCTTCTCGGCAAAGAACCACGTGTTGATACCAGCCGTACGAGTGACAAAGATCAACGCTTGGCCAGAGATCGACACTTGGGCGTACACCAACGAACGCAAGATGCCGTCCTTCTTTTGCATACCAGGACCAATCAACTTGTGGTCGCGCGTCCACGTTTGGTTAAAGTTGGAGTAGTCCCACATGAACTCGCAGAAACCAAGGCCATCGCGTCCACGGGGCTGAACGACCCGTGGCTCAAGTTGGTGTTGCGTCCGTGCGCCGTCGCGCTCGTGGTGCCAGCGCTCAGTCGCAGGATCGCATCGTCGTCGGTCGGACTCTCGGACCGGTCGCCGGCGTCCCGGAGCAGCTGGTGCATGGGCTCGGTGATCACGTGGTAGTACTCGGTGGCCGCATTTCCATCCTTGGCGTTCTTCCACCGGCAGTACGCCTGCGCTTCGTGGTAGTTGACTTGGACGGGCCAGTCCCACTGCATTGGGATCTCGTCAAAGATCGTCCGCAGCGTGTACTCGTGGCTGCCTTGCGGCCCCGCGGCGCGCCAAAACTGCGGCCACTTGGTGTTGCGGAACGCGCGCCACGCCCACCCCGTCGTGCTCCAGTGCGTCTGCGCGAGGTACCCGCTGTCTTTGACAAACTGCCAAAACTCGCCGTTCGAGACGAGCTGCGACGACGCGGCAAACGGTCCCACAGACACTGTCTTGGCGCCATATTCGTTGTCCCAGCCGTACGAGGGAAAGTCGAGCGGCTTCCCGAGGCGGACATCGCCGCCGGCCACGGCAATCATGCGATTCGCGGGAAAGTCGACACCTTCCACGGGTGTCTTGGCCGGGAGCCGCCCATGGGCACTCGGGTGAACATCGGGGAAAAGCGCGGGCTTGACAAAGTTGTCGACGGCGTGTTCTTGCATGAGCACGGACGACGTTTCCAAATGGATGCGTTCGTGCTCCATGCCCATGAAGAGCGCCCACGACTGCGACGTGGCTGTGATTGGGCCGTGGCCATCTTCCAAATCCGGGTGGCTCAAAATGAGACCCTTGATGAGCTCGTACACGGTGCGCCGGTATGCTTGGACGTCATCAACCAGCGGCCACTCCTTTTCGTTCTTGCTCATGTCGTCCCACCGCATCTCGTCCACGCCGACTTGGAAGAGGTCTTCGTAGTAGGCGTCGACAGGGCCGTCCAACAACCCTGCCAAGCGACACTTGTTGACGTAAAAGCAGGTCGGGTGGCCATAGTAAAACGCCATCGGGTGGCGGAGGTGGTGCGGCGGCGGCTGCACAAACGCGTCTTCGTGTTGGAAGCTCGAGAAGAGCATGTCCGTGAGCGCCCACGTGTTGTCAAAGTAGTCGAGCACGTCTTGGCGCGAGCACGTGTGAAGGTTGGGCATCGCGATCGAGTGCAGCGTGCCGTCGATGAGGCCAGGGAACGATGGGTCGTTGTACGGTGTGCGGGGAGTCGTCGTGTACCAGTGTGGCTCGGGGTACAGGCCTTGGGAGTCGTCCGCTTGGTGGAACGTGATCGAGATGGCTTCTTGGTGTGTTAATTTCTGCTGCGCGAGCGCGTGGACGTGCTTTCTGCCCGCGACCGCAAACTTTTGCAAATCCGAGGCGGTCGTCGAATGCATGCGGGATCCAGGCAAGATGGTTGTCACGGCAGCACGCGCGAGTTGCATCTTGGTGCGGGTCTTGGCGGTGATGAAGCGGCGCGGGTAGACTGTGATGGAGAGCATGGGTGGTGGTGGCTTGAGAGGCAGAGCGCAAAAAAATATGTGAGGAGTTGGGGCTGCCTGTTGACATTCGGAGTCGTCCCCAGACCGCAAAAGGCTTGAACGGACATGATGAGGACGAAAGCATGTGCGGTTGTTCCAATGATTTCCAAGCAAAATGGGATAAAACCAACATTCTGCCTTTGTTGAGGGAAGTATCCTGGGTTAATCCCAACCAGTCTTCGGTGGAATTCAACGTGTTTTCGCGCGAATCACACGATGGAAACTCAAGTGTTCGCTAGGATTAGAACCGCCCCCGTGCTACCCTGAGACAATGATGCTCGTGATGACAAGGGGCTCTTGTTGGGCTCGTACCGACGCTGCGACTCAGACACATGGGATGTCCAGTGTCGTGACGACGCAGGTAGATTGCTGAGGATGACTTGATCGGACCGGATGACTACAGATTTGATTACTACAAACGAATGGAGGGACATCGACAGTGAAGGTCAGCACCCACTTGGTTGACTACAATCCAATGTTTTGTGTTTGTGGTAACCCCATCATCGTAAAATTGTCTTGCGCAACGGACGACTTGCTGTATCTCAGGAGGATGGGAGGTGGTGGGCAAACGAGGGCAAAATATCGGCGACTCAGCCTCGAGGCAGCGTAGGGCGAGGAGAGTTCAAATCTCAGTCATTGTACTTTCGCGCTCGTTTTTAATGTGTTTTGGATGCAACTACTACATAGTATTCTGAATCATGTAATTCGTGATATTTGTCGAAGAAAAAAGTACACGACAGCTGTGAGATTTGAACTCACGAGGGTTTCCCCAATAGATTTCGAGTCTATCGCCTTAACCGCTCGGCCAAGCTGTCAGATGTTCTGATAAGAAATATATATTTTTTAAACCATGATTGTCAACTTACACTTGCGCTTCTTCCAATGGTTTGGTTCGTGTTTGTTTTCAATTGAGCAGTGCCAAGTGGGGATACGTTGGAGTTTTATGCGCTTGTGTGAATGGTAGTCTTTTTGTGTAGCAGTTATCACGCCTCTATGACGTGGAGACGGTTCTGTGGTGCGCGCATTGGAAGGCTTGAGCTTCTTGTTCGCCCTCATGCATCACTGGATGGGCTTATTCAAGCCCAACCAGCCGACGCCATACTTTGAGACTTCCGAAAAGTTGGACTCGGGTGCATGATCTTCATCTGTGGCCAAGCACCACACAGGCTGGTCAGATTGGCTCCTTGTTTGTGGACCAATCAGATCCGCCGAGTCAGCGACCTTTCACGCTCAACGACCGCTGATTGGTTAGAGAAAGTGCCACTGATTCTTTCAGTGTCCATTTTGTGTAAGATCCCCGGAAGGAGTTGATCTTGTCCAATCATTTTTCACCTCTTGCAGCACACAAGTGTCTGAGTCGCCGAAAATCTTTCGCTTGCTATTAGTTTATGCATTTTATTCATACAACTACATGCACGGGGGTCGTGGGCGCGCCGTTATAAATCAATGGCCGACGGTGCGGCTGGCGCGGATCGAGCGCGCGACGCTGGAGACCTTGTTGTGTGTCATGGATGGGTGGCCAGCATTGATGCGAGACGTGAAGGCCGTGTTGTTGTACTGGTTCTTGTTGAGGACGTAGTTGATAGCAAACTTGATTAAGTCGAGCGGAAAGTGCCAGATGATGGACCAAACCCACGCGACGCCGAGGTAGGGCCCACCGCAGCCAATCACAGCCACACGATCGGAGGGGTATCCGTTGAAGCCAAAGTAGGCAATGACACTGGCGGCCACTTGGGCAATCACAAACGCAATCAGCAACAAGTTGCACGGCTTCTCGGCAAAGAACCACGTGTTGATGCCAGCGGTCCGCGTCACAAAGATGAGCGCTTGGCCCGAGATCGACACTTGGGCGTAGATCAAGCCGCGCATGACGCCGTCCTTCTTTTGGATGCCTGGCCCGATGAGCGAAAAGTCGCGCGTCCACGTTGTGTTAAAGTTGGAGTAGCCCCAGAGGTAGTCGCAAAAGCCAACACCGTTGGTCAATGGGAGGTAGTCGTGGCCAACGAACGCAACGCCCGTGCCAGAGGCGGCCGCGGCCGCCACATCGTACGCAATACCTTTGTACGGTTTGCCCCCCGCGATTTGTCCGACTGTGTACTGGTACACAAACTGATTGTACGTCTCGGCCGCGGCGGGTTCGACGCCGTCGCCCAGGGCGTTGATGTGACTGCCCTTTAAATTCTTAAACAAATCATCTTGATTCGTCGATGACTTGGACGACGACGTGTAATTGGTCCAGTAGTCGGCAATGTGTTGGCTGCGGGCAGCCCCGAGCGCCTTGTAGTCGGACGACTTTAAGATCGAACCGTCCAATTCGCCGCACGTGGCCGAGCTGCCGTTGTTGGCGGTGCACGCTTGGACCCGGCGCGTGAAGAAGTCCTTGCACTCGCTCTTGATGCAGCTCACGCAGAGGTTTTCGGCACCAATGTTCAACTTGTCGATGCCGTTCGTTTGGTAGGTCACGGCGAACAAGACAATCGACGAGAGCGTCAACCACAACCCAAATGCGATCGACGAAATGAAGACGCTCTTCAACTTCCACGAGTCAGGCGTGCGGCTTGCCGTCACATTGTCCTTGGAGATGGTTAAGATCGTGCCGTCGTTCAAGATGGCCAACACGACGACCAAAATCGTAGGGAAATACCAGTTGTAGCACACCGTCAACAAACCAAACGTGCACACGATACGGACCGTCATCGCAATCGAGTACATGGCGTAGTTCTTCATGCGCAAGAAAATCTCACGCGACATGCGAATCGCAGTGATAATCACAGACAACCCAGGTGAAACCAAGACCATATCGGCGGCCGCACGGGCCGCGTCCGTTGCATCGTCGACGGCAATACCAATATTGGCTTGGGCCAACGCAGGCGCATCGTTCACACCGTCGCCGGTCATGCCAACGACCTTGTCCAACGATTGCAAGTGACGCACGATTTCAAACTTGTGCTCAGGGAACACTTGCGCGAACCCATCGGTTTCGTACACCAACTGAGCCAAGTTCATGCCCGGAGGAGGCGCTTGGTTGAAGAAGCTCGTGTCCAAAATGTTGGTCGGCATACCCAATTGACGGCACGTTTCAATGGCAATCACGCGGTGATCACCCGTGACCATCTTGACAGCCACACCCAAATCAATCGCACGACGGATCGTTTCCGCGGTATCGTGGCGCGGGGGATCGAACAACGGCATGACGCCAACCAACTTCCACTTGGCTTGGTCAAGTTCAACATCGCCTTCCGACACAGACACACCCAAGCCACGGTAGCCGCGGCTGGCGTATTCATCGATGCGACCTTCGACTTCCTTGCGAAGGGACTCGGCGTTTTCGTCCATGTCCAAACACACTTGGGGAGCACCCTTGCACGCACGGAAGATGCGACCAGTCGCGTTTTCGCGGACCTTGGCAATCGTGCGCTTGGTCGTCGGGTCGAACGGCGTGTAGTGCAACAACGTGTACTTTTGCCACAACGTGTCCTTTTCGGGGTACGTTTCAAAGCAGACAATGTCAATCGCTTCGTGGTTTTCAATGCGGGCGGCCAACGCAGCGTCGCGCAAGATTTGATCCTTCTTGAACCCGTTGTACGCAATCAAGTTGTCCAAATCGACGCTGAGTTTGTTTAGCGTGAGCGTGCCCGTCTTGTCCGAGCACAACACTTCCATCGACGCCATTTCTTCAATCGAAGTCAACCGAGTCACAATCGCGTTCTCCTTGGCCAACGCCGACGACCCAATCGCGAGTGTCACAGACAACACCGTTGGCATGGCCACGGGGATACCACCGACGATCAAGACCAAGATGTTGGCCACACCCAAGCAGCCATCCGAAATGATCAAGCACGGGTTTTCACTGGCGCGGGAACCCATTTGGACCGTGATTTCGATGATGCACCACGCAATGATGGACACCATGCAAAAGTTGCCGACTGTCGTCAGCACTTCTTGGAGGCGGCCATGCGACTCGGCGCCAGCGATTTGCTCGGCGGCACGCCCCAAAAACGTGTGCGAACCCGTGCTTGTCACTACAGCTTCGATTTCGCCTTGCTTGCAAATGGACCCAGAGTAGCCTTCGTCGCCCGTGTTCTTGGTCACAGGGAGCGACTCGCCCGTCAAGGACGATTGATCGATCTTGACTGAATCGCCTTCGAGGAACTTGATGTCCGCCGGGAGCACATCACCCAAACGGACACGGATGACATCACCAGGCACCAATTGGTCAGCGGGGATGCGGGAGATGGAGCCGTCACGGAAGACCTTGGCTTCGGGCGCCAATTGGCCCATCAACGCCGCCACGGCGTCCCCCGCTTGGACTTCTTCAAAGTACCCAATGCACGCATTGAGCAAGAGCAAGGCAAAGATCAAGCCAAAGTCGGGAAAGTCAAGCAACACGAGCGAAAGGATTGCCGCCACTTCCATCGCCCACGAGAGCGGGTTCCACATGAAACCGAGGAAGAGCGCGAGCTTGTTGACCTTTGTCTCGGGGAGCTTGTTGGGGCCATGTTCCTTGAGACGCTTCTGGGCTTCGCCCGTGCTCAGTCCCTCGCGGGACGTCTTGAGCTTGTCGAGCGCCGCGTTGAGTGGGATCGCACCCCATTCGATCTGACCCGCGTCGTTCACATAGTTCTTTTGGTCGTTGGGTGTCGTCATTGACTGGTACGCGTTGGCCATCGTCGTCGTCGTCACTCGCTTCAAAAGCCAAAGTGAGGCCACACGTGGCAAGCCAGGGACGTCGAACATTAAGATCCGCGCTTGCGATTGGTCCGCGACGATCCAAAGCGAAAGGTCGCGCCTTGTCGAACAAAAAATCACTGGTCTCCCCACGGTATATCTCACGCGTTGTATGGTGGCCTCTAAAGTTCGTGCCAGATACGGGCGTTTCAGACGCGACAGTTGGCAGTGGTGCGCAGAGGCGACGCTCGGGAAGTCCAACCGAGGGAGAGAGAGGGATCAAGATGGACAACATCGGATGGACAGGACGCATCGTCGCATGGCAGTGACAAGCTGATGGTGACAGATTGAGGGGGCGGAGATTCGAAACGTCGTCGTGGCGCTCGCCAGGATGAGAGGCGACCAGGTGGCGGCAGCGCGTCGTCGTGATCTCCACCTCGTCATAGTATGCTCAAGACGACCCGCATAACATGTCTAGTGAATCAAGGTGACGTGGCACCTTTGTAGCTACAAACGTCCGCGCGACTTGAAGTCGTCGACCTGCGACACCTATGTAACGAGCGGCAATCACCAGCGTGTGGTGATGGGAAGTCAACCAGGCCATGCGAATGTAGCTCAGATGGGGTACCAGCTGCTCAAACAACCAACATTTGGCGCGCCTGCGACACCAAGATGGAAAGCACAACGACGTCCACAAGCTGGCTCTGTGGAACAAAGCAACGACGGAGACGACAGTCCGATCGGAGTGTCGGGTTTGGCAAGCGCACTTGCGAAAGCTGTATAATATGTGGACAACACACTCGACCTTGTAGAGCTTGGTCGCACGATTGTACTCTGCACTAGCATCTGTCCTATGCCACCTGCAGTTGAGTGCCCACACTTGAACTTTCATTTATGGCCACCGTTCCCAACGTCGAATGGATTTGGACTCCACAACGGACTCACTTCTTGACGCCATTGCAACACCATCTCTCTAGCTAGAGTTGGGCGTGGTGCGTCTCCATTTCGCGTATACTCAAGAAAGGGCCGGCACAGTGGTGGTTTTAGCAACTGAGACCAATCGTTCTCGCATTCAGCAACACAACGACGTAGCAACGATGCGTCGAGTATGCTAATAAATTGGGGTTGTTGCGGTGCGACTGATCGCTGGTCCTAGGAAGCATAACTGAACACAACGATGTTGGTGGCCTTCTGAACAGCGGTACGATCCGGACGATCTGCAAAAGACAACACTAGTCGCACCACCGGCTCGTGGGCAGTGAGAGCTGCTTCGTCCATCTTCCATCCCCTTTAAACGGTGGTTGCCTTTGGAATGCCAAGGAGGCGACTTGGAACACATCAGCGAATGCGACTGCGGCAGGACGAAGCCCTCACGACAGCTACATCCATTTCTTCATGTAGCTTACACGGGGCCAACAACCAATTGTTTGACGTGCAGAGTGCCGTGGTCGACCAAGGTGGCCACTCACCACGTAGGGCGCGACTCGATGGCGACCTTTCCAATGACAAGTGAACACAAGCCTTCAACAAAAGCCTTCAAAATGTTCGGGGAACCAACATGGTCATGAGTAATTTGACTCGGTCCCTTCACCACGCGGTTCCATGTCGAAAATCCACTGGTTGGCCAGCTCGATTGTCTTGTCGTAAACTCCTTGTGTGTGGATGTGGGTCCTTCTGTGACCGATGGGCCCTTTTGACTTGCTCTGGATTTCTACGAGATGAAGAGGGCACGCCGAATGCGTCAACGAGGGACCCAATATCACGGCATCAGCATCATCGATATGCGTGGTCGAGTCACCTAGACTCATCGTGTCAATGACAAGATGTGGCCAAAGGCTCGATTGTCGTGAGAAAAGGTGTTGCTTGCCCACACCTCGTGGTTGAACCACTCGAAAGGAGGGAAGTCGAGGAAGTTTCCCCCATAACTTCAACATTTGAGTGTGGGTATTTTGTTGCAAACCGATACAACCGCCCGAACGACCGCAGTATGAATGTCAGTATATGTTATTTATTGTGCCGCCACATTTCACCGCTCGTTGAAGGACTGCTTCCGTGTTGTTCTGCTGGCGTTCGACCAGCTCGTCGGCGCACGAGGACAAAAATACGTGCGATGCAGGTTTTCCATGCAGAGATGGCGCTGAGCCCAAGATGGAATCGTTTTTCCGTCCAGGGAGATTAGTGGGTGCGGATTTTGACAAAATAACTCGCGACTGTGTGGACAGAAGCGGGGCACGCCACATCTTGCTTTGATGCTCGGGGTGGTCTGTGACTCAGAGTCGTCTTCTCTCTTCCCGACAAAACACGAGGACCGAACCAAGGATGCCACAGACGTCTTTCGTCGCGATTCGCTTGGCGTGTGGATGGGTGCTCTTGGCATGGCTGCGCGTTCCTGGTTGAGAAGAAGTGTTTCAGAAGATGAACGGTTGTCGCTGCGACGCTGCCACGTGTGGCGACAGATTAAGAACCTTGCCAACCCAGGAAGCCAAGTGCTGTCCGCTGACTTCCACAAACTGATGGACAAGTCCAGCAAGAAGCAACAAGCCGCTGGGCGAGCTCATTCAAAACCACCTGCCTTGACCATCGGTCGCCACTGCTCCTCTTGCGATTCGAGGCCACTTGCTGTGTTGTAGGAGCCAACCAGCCCGCCACCCTGCGTGTGTTACCTGCGGGTTTCCCATATTTTACGGTATATGTGGGGATGGGACATGGTCAATGTGTCCATAAAGTACGTGTATATCCTCTAAGTCCGAGTTGCACGAGCTACAAGTTTGGTCAAATCTACAAATTAAGGACAAGCGGGTCGCACCCCAGCGCTTGCCACGTCGAGTTCCCAACCGAATGAAGCATGCTGAAACCTTAATTTGTAGATTGCTGCGACGCGCGTTCGTTTTCCTCGACCAAACATCTGCTCAACTGTATACCATACGAAAACCAAGTGGTCGGATCCATAGATTCCACGCCAGCTGCTGCGGCAGGTGTCGTCACCTCCGACATTTCGCATCATCGCACTTAGTGAACCCCATACATCTCGGGCCAAAAGTTGAAGCCGAACGTAATGCTGGGGTTGGCGTGTCCCGCATTTTAAAACATTTCGCACCACCTTATACAAACATGCAGGTAAGATAAAACGTTTACAATTATACTATCCCCCGTGCTACAATCGCGCCGATGAAACAGGCTCATCGTTCCACATCCACTGCAATTTAACCCATTGAATATGTGACCACTAAAAAAGATATTTTGTCTCGTTTTGAGGTCAAAAAGCAGTCAAAATGGAGATGAAAAAGGCAGTATAAAACAAACACGCACAGGACCTATTTCACTTGGTCTTTGTATCGAAAGGATGTAAAATATTCTCAAATGAGAGTAAGAAAAAGGGCAAAAAAATCAAATACAAGACTCGACGACACGCATAATTCGACCGGACCCGTATGATGCGGAATAATGGAACGCGGTTTGGGGTGTGAAAGTGCACACACGCACCTTGAATTGAAGAGGCTCAGTTTTCAATTTGAAGGACAAGCCGCAAGCAGCCTCCCGCCGCACGCCGCCACCATGACCTACAAATCGATGGAAACGCCCAACGACCAGAAGAACTACGTCAACGACGTTGGTCAAGTCCAATGGGCCGCCATCCCGTTGAACGCTGCGCTGGACAAGCTCAAGGCGACCCGCGAAGGTTTGAGCACGGCCGAAGCGCAGAAGCGTTTGATCGAACACGGCCCGAACAAGCTCCCGGAAGAAAAGGTGAACCGCCTCAAGGTGTTTTTGAGCTTCATGTGGAACCCGTTGTCGTGGGCGATGGAAGTGGCGGCGATCTTGTCGATCGTGTTGCTCGATTTCCCTGATTTCGCGTTGATTTTGGCGTTGCTCTTGTTGAACGCGTGCATTGGGTACTTTGAAGAAATGCAAGCCGGGGACGCCGTCGCGGCGTTG
>VJMH01005595.1:0-32752 GCA_009835185.1 Aphanomyces stellatus | reverse complement strand
TGAAATGTGTCTTGACATTAGCTACGATTACTTTCCATCCTGTCTCCCCACGGCGCCGCAGGACGTCGCCGGCATGGCCATGTTGGAAACCACGGTCATGGATTGCCAAGATACTCTGTCGTCTGATTGTAACCGACAGATCCGAGCCGAGTACACCGACGGTCTCTACTTCCTCACGCTCTACGCAGACTTGGACACGACGATGGTGTCAATATGTCGTGATGAGAGTCACTCACTTTGTCGTGGTTAGACGGCCTTTGTGTACACCAACTCGGACGGGACAACGCAGAAGCTTGTGTCGAATCCCAAACGCACGCTCATCACGGGCGACGGCCACACCGTTCCCGACGACAGCGGCCGGGATTACATCATCACGTCCAGGCCGCTGGGGTCTCGGTACGAAGATGACGTCATCATTTGAGTGTAGCGTGTTGCTTCTAGATACGCCGTGACGGGCTATTGTATTACGGTGATCGAAGAGTTGAGCGAGCTGTCCGAGTCGTTGGGTCTCACGGGATGGAGCCAAGGTTGACATGACAATATGATCGTCTTTGGTAATTGAAAATTAATAGGCAAAACGTCCAAGCTGCCGATCGTGCCTGGGTGGAACTGCGGCAGTCAAGTGTCGAATGCCAACGAACTCATTGCGCTTCAAATCGTCTTCTCGCTCCTCTCGCTCGTGTTCTTTGCCGGTGACATGTTTATCACCATCGAAGGTATTCAAGACTTTCAAAGTGGGTGTTATATCCATGTTGTGGCAGGCCTCCAGGGCATTATCAAGGGCACCCCCGTTCTCAAATACACGATCCTCTCTGGCTTGGAGAGGCGCAAAGTCGACGCCACTCTCATGACCACTCTCACATACTCTTGTAGTTGCTACTTCTCTGTTTGACCATCGCATCCATGCCCGGGCTGCTCTACATGGACGTTGCCCGCATCTACTATTTCACTACAAATGGCTTCAAGATTTGGACTCTCTCTGCAATTCTCGTCGTGGCGTGTTTCACCTTTGGCTTTCTCCTCGCTCTCAGGTTTGTCGATCAACCCACACTTGTCGATATTGTCATAGTTTCGTCGACTCGATGCTCCCATTCCTGCGCCCCCACGGCCTCTGTCTTGGCTATTCCGCGCCCTTCTTCATTATCTCGAGCCTCGTTTGGCTCTCTGCACAATGGTGCACGAAAGCAGCCTGTCTCAACGGCTACAACGCCTTTTACTCGGCCCATGCCTTCCTCGGTAAGCCACTCTCAACAATTGCTCTCACTCTCTCAGGTTTCTCTGTTAACAATGCTACGTGGCCAAGTGGCTCGTACGTGGCAGCCGGTACGTCCCCCATCATCACAACGCTCTCGTCTTCGGTTGTCAACACACTTGGCATTTGCTTTGCCGCCTCCCTCGGCGTATCCACTCTCTATCGGCGCGTTATCCACCACCGGTCAGGCGACTCTCACTCTAACTCTCACTGGTGGCATCCTTAGCTGGTTGGTCGATACGTCGTGGTGTCACTCGAATTCGCTCCTCCACCACATCCACGCGCCCAATTTCATCACGGCGCTGCCCCTTGAACCGTCCAACGGTATTCGAATCGGTAATAAATTGTACTGCAAACCAAGGTTGGTCTTGAAACACCCCACTGTCACTCTCAATGCTACTCTCTCAGTACGATTGCCTTGATGGGCTACGCTGCTGTCGTGGCCAAGAGGTACCTTCGACCATGACAGAACGAACGCACCACAAGTCGGTCCTCCTAGCGCCATTCGAGCTTCGCCTTCGGTGCGGAAGCAGTCGAACCCAAGCAACGTCCAAGTCGCCATTGTGAGCATCTACGCCCTCCTCCCAGCGCTCCTCCGCCCGCAATGGGTCCACATCCTCGGACGAGTCGACACCAACACGTTTGTGCCGGCGCCGGCGCCGTTGGGTAGCAACCCCCAGACGCACACCCGTGGGCCCTGTGTCGTCTAACGCAAATCATCCATCGTGTTGTGTGTGTCTTACGCCTACTCTCGCCGACCACCGGGCGCCGCGCCCGTCGAGGCATTCATCATGCTCTGCTGGGTCTGCTGCAGCGTCTTGCCCGTGGCTTCCGTTTTCTTGAGCAGATCTAAGAGTGTGTTGTGGATGGCATTCTGGTTGGTCGGGACGTTGTATCTACACAACACTCAGTCGAGTGCGACACGCAGAGGATTGTACGTTTGGGAATGCGCTTGCGGCATCGCGCTGTAAACTTGCGTGCCCATATGGTACTGCGCGCGCTCTTCCAGGACACGCGAAACGTGCGCCGCCAGCTGCTTCATGCGGGCGACTTGACCGACTGTGACGTTTTCTCGCGCCTAAGCATGGAGCCTTGTCAACGACACAAAAGAGGAGATGGGATCGAACCCGCGTGTCGGCCACGCCCAGCACACCCACAATATATCCATCCGACGTCACGAGCGGAAATCCGACAAAGAACCTGACAATTGGATCAATCGAGAGATCCCTCGACAACCCCACCTCAATTTGTTGTCTGTCACGAGCGGGTTGTCTTGGAAGCGGACGTCGGCGGCGAGGTTGGGCACGGCCGTCACTTCATACGACATGATGACATGGGCACTCAGCGATGTGTCGCGGGGGATGCTGGACGTGCTGCCGCCATACGACGCCTTGATCCATTCCTCCTTGGCGTCGATAAAGCTGATAAAGCCAAAGGGGGTTTGCAGCGCTTCGGCCGCGCTTTGGGCAATGTGATTGTATTCCTACGCGCACACACACAATCAGGATATCGCAAGGCGCCGCGCCGGTACCTGCTCTTGGGGCGTGCGCAATATCCGCAATTCGTCCAATTTTCGAAGACGCGGCGCTTCCTCGGCGGGAATCGGCGCCAGTGGCCATGCTTGGTCGTCGGTGAAATGCAGCGGGTACGCAAACTGCTTGACGTGGGTCGACAGCGTCGTGCCATGATGACTGCCTGTCGACGACAGCGGGATAAAGTCGGACGAAGGTTGGTCGGACGACGAACCGCGGCGCGGCGCGGCCGCATATTGGTCTTCGAATTCGTCTTCTTCAATGACGCCGGCCCCGCCGAGGCGGCCGCCCGCAGCGTTCGGATACGACGACCCCATGTTGCTCGACGTGATCGACGAGCTGGCCGAGTCCATGGACCGCGAGCCGCCCAGCGTCGTCGAATGCATCGAACCATAGACTCCGTCTTCGTCGTCGTCTTCGTCCGAGTCGAGTTGGTGCTGCGCGGGGACGGCCGAGAGGTTGCTCATGCCGTGCGAGAGGCGCTCCATCACTTGGACGTGGCTGCCCGCTAGATGATGACCATGAGACATGGGTGACGACGACGGCGCGTGTCCTACCGTCCGAGGAGGTGCGTTGGGTCGACGACGTGCGCGCGTTGGATGGCTGGGACGTCGGCGGCGGCAGACTCACGTTGATGCGGGACGAGTCGTTCTCCTTGAGACAGCGGTTGCAGATGCGGACCTGGCAGAGGCCGACGACGGGGAGTTTCACGGCTGTGAGTGTGCCACACTTGGAGCATGTGATGTCACCGCAGAGACGGCAGTGGTGGCGGCGGCGGAACGCGCCAAACGATTCGCGGCAGATGAAACAGTACGACCGGTCCTTGTCCGAGACCCAGTTCTTCGACTTGATAAAGCCTGCGGCGGCGATGCGGAGCGCCAAAAAGATATTTTCGAGACGCGCGACGCTCGCGACAAGACTCAAAATCGACTTTTTGTAGCCGCGGGAAATCCCGCGCGGGTCGTGCGCTGACCAGCTAAAGATGACCTCGAGCACGCCTTTCTTCGCAGTCGGGTACACGATGAAGCCAGAGGGAAGGAGCTGGCTCGCGACGTCGACGTCGCCGCCGGCCGGACGCGCGCGCGTGGGCTCGGCAATGTCGGTCGAGTACATGAGCTGGATGCCGAGCCGGTTGTCGGTCGTGTCGCTCGCGTCGTCGGCTTTGCCTGTGCGGATGGTGCAATAGTCGACGACCGTGTACTGGCGTGCCTTGTCCATGGCGTTGAAGGGGCGAAACGAGAGCGTCTTCACACTGCACTGTTCGCGGCAGATGCCTGGGGACGATCAGAGCGACTCTCAGAGAAGAAGGGGAAGTACCCGACGGATCGCGCTTCGCAGGGAGCGCGGCAAGAACGGCGCCGTCCGCAAAGGCGTCGTCATGCAATTGAGAAAGGAGGTTGCCCAGTGCCGTACTGTCTTCGCAGTACAAGGTCCGCATGGTCTCGTCGAGGTCGGCGACGATGCGTGTGATGCCGTTGATCGTGTACGTCGTGCCATCGTTGCTCTTCTTGCGGTAGAATTGCACGCTCTTCTTCTCCGAGATGAATTCCCACGCATGGAGATCGCTGAGCGAATTCTGCAAGAACGAGACGGCGTGGTTGCGCGATTGATGGTACCTTGGAAACATAACGAGTGAGAGACGAGAGGGACGGGGTGGAGGCCTACAATTCCGTCTGCTGCGCTTCCGTGAGATAGAGCGGGCGTGCGGAGATCGGCGGTGCCGGCGGTGCAGCGATATGAGTGTTCATGGGCGACGACGGCGTCGACTCTTCTTGAGCTGGCTGTGTGGATTACAGTTGTCTCCTTTTGTTCGAGGGCCAAGTCGGTCGCCCCGTCTTTTTTTCCGCGTCACGGCTGAATTACTTGTTTTTTGTATGCCATATCGAAATGGAGAAAAAAATAGAACGACTGCGTTTGAGTATGCCAAGGCCATGTCGGAAGACGCCCCCAAAACGGTCCGGACGTTTGTGTCTCGCGTCGGCGGCGACGGAGCGCCATGATGCAAGACGACGCGTGAGACCTCCATGCAGATGCTCGTTGCAAGCGCAACAGGCTGAAGATGAGACGACGCAATCTTTGACATGGCAACCATTCGATGACAGTCGGATGATCGGATCTCTTCCTTGCGCACCTGCATTGTTGAGTGACCCATGCTGTCTCCTTTCATCCGAGGAGGCCAGACGGTGTGTGCTCATGGCGACAGCTTATGGAAATTGCGGCAGCTTTGTGGAGAAAGACCGCCAAACAGCGCCAATATATGCATTGCTTTGGTTGGTTGTAGTCCAGCTTCGTGGCGCTTGACGCATGTACTACGGTGGACTTGATCGGTAATGCGCATTGCTCCGCGGGGAAACCCTGAGATGCCCGAAGGTTCGCGCATTACCTACAGATTCGACGAGACAGGTTGTTGATGGAACATCCTCCCATCAGGGAAGACGGCCAGTTCGCGCCCTTGCTCTGGTAGGCGGCTCAAATGTGCAAGGAGAACTCATCTCCCTTGGTCTTGTAAGAGAGACGTGGCCCCATTAACAGGCCTCCATCGCCCCAGGCACCAGATTACAAAGGTGGCTGTGACGGCGCTGCTGTTGTGACCTGGATCCATTTGATTGGCTATTAAATCCATTTCAAATTAATTCGATTGGCCAATGATGCCTCGGGAGGGTGGAACATGGATGAGGCGAGAAGCCATGTTGCGATGATTTATCGTTAATAATTAGAGTACGACTCTTGTTCGTACTTTGATACCATACAAACCAGAGGCAACAGTACTTGAAAAAGGAAACATACTGCAATATGCTATTTCAAGCGCATCAGCTTGTCGACGTATCCGGATAATTTGGTATTAATGGCGCAGCCAATCAGCGCCGACTCCTGTTGCATCGAATGGCGGCACGGCACGGGCGCGCAATCCGTGGCGGTGCCTGTGCAATATCCGCCATCCGCCAACGCGTTGGCGCCATCTTTCCTTGCATGTTGATCTGGAGCACTTACATGTGGCGCATTGAGTCCCTTCTAGATCCTTCTGGCAGGTCTGCCGGCCGCCGGCATCTCTACGGGAGGGAGAAATCCATTGAAATTAAAATTGGATCAGCTTTTTCCCTCGATGGTTTTACAGGAAACGATATGATTGGCCAAAACGACACCACGTGGTGGCCAGGTTCAACTTTGGGTGGGTTGGTTTCAAAAAACCTCCCACAGTTTATAAATCCGCGGACGTCGAGGTCTGATCTTCTGATCTTGCGGCCATCGTTGCTCTCATTTGGAAAAAGGCTTGCTCGCGCACACTCGTCCGTCGTCGTCGTCCGCCATGTCGAGCTTCATGTCCAACATGGTCATCTCCATGGTCCTCATGGTGGTGGTCCAGAACGCCGTCAACTCCTACTTTGGGTTCGAAACCCCTGCCATCTGCAAGGAAGGCACGAACGACATGACCTGGCTCGGCGAGAGCTACGACTCGGACTTTCACTTCCACCCCAAGTCCGTTGTCCGCTCGTCACATTATATCCCCACGTTCGACGGTGTCCAGTTGGCCGCCGATCTTTACATCTCTGAACAAGCCACTGGCCGCGACCTCAAGCAACCCACCGTCGTCCATTTTACCCGCCACGGACGCGGCTACACCCTCGACTTTCCCATGTCGAAAATTACCGCCGGCGGTAATTTTATCAACCCCCGCACGGCTGCCTATATCACGCGGTACATATTTCTCTCATGTGTCGCCTTTCCCTAAGCTCACCTCTCTAGTCTTGCCACGACCTCGTTTGCGTGGCTCGTCGTCGACATTCGTGGCACGGGTGCTTCGTACGGCTCGAAGGAATTTGATTTCTCCGACCAAGAAGCCAAGGATGCCAAGGATGTCTTCGACTGGATCACTGCCCAGCCGTGGTCGAACGGGGACGTGACTGCGTTTGGGTTTGGGTTGGATGGTGTGAGCGCGCTTGTCGCGGCCACGAGCGGCCACCCCGCGTTGAAGGCCGTCGCGTTGAGCGGTGTGCCCACGGATTTGTACGACGCCGCTTTCTTTCCCGGCGGTCTCCACAACGCCCACATGGCGTCGCAATACTCGTCGTTCTGCGCCGCGACGGACGCCAACAAGCGCTGGGACGGCGTGCCCCACTTCAAGGCCCGTCTCATGATGAGCACGTTTGGCGGCAACATCTTCCCCGTCAACACGAGCGAACCTCAAGTGTTGGCAGCCGCCGTCGCGGAACACGACCACAACGGCGTCTTCAACACGGAAACGAAGAACGTGCAGTTCCGTGACGACAAGTTGGCGTCGCTCGACAAGACGTTTGCGCAAATCGACGTCCCGCGCCTCTTTGAAAAACTCGCCAAGTCGAACGTTGCCATCTTGAACATGGCCGGCTACTACGACATGGGGACCGCTCGCTCGTCCATCCTCTTGCACCGGTATTTGACGCGCCAATTGGACGCCGACTCGGCCCGCGCGTACGGATTGACGACGTTGCCTGCCGCCGACGTCCCGTCGACCAAGTACAAGTTGATCCTTGGCCCGTGGAGTCACTCGAACGTTGACAACATTGATCCGTTTGCCGAGGTATGGCATTCACTTGCGCTCGATTTCTCATGCGGACAATTCTAGGCCAAGACGCGGTGCTTTGAACACATTGAGGAAATTTCGCGCTTCTTTGACTACCACGTGTACCCGGAAGAACGCAAGGCCATGACCCATCTCGAAGAAGAAGACTCGATTCATTACTACACGCTTGCCGAAGGCAAGTGGAAGTCGACGAGCACGTGGCCGCCCGCGTCGATCGACGAAACGTTGACGTACTATTTGAGCTTGAACAACACGATGGTCGAAGAACCCGCCGAAGTCATCGACGGCGAACAGAGCCACGAATTCAAGTCGGACTTTTCGTTGCTGTCAGGTGTGACGACGCGCTGGAGCGCGATCGACCACATTTTCCTCAACAAGCCCAGCTACGCGCACGACCGCTTTGCATTGTCGTCGAATGTGATTCATTTTGCGACGCCCGCGGTCCACCAGATGGAAGCGACGGGTGAAATGACGCTCAAGGTGTACTTCTCGGCCAACAAGCCCGACGTGAGCCTCGCCGCGTACTTGGAAGACTGGAACAACGTGCCCCCGATCGAACACCAAGTCATGCACGCGACCAAGGTCAAGGTCCGCGGCGGTGTCACGTACATCACGGAAGGTGTTGTCGACCCCAAACATCAAACGATCGCGCCTGGCAACCCGCTTCGCACGTTCCTCCAGTCGGACGCGCGCACGATCGAACCCGACGTTGTCTACGAAGCGACCTTCAACTTTTACCCGACGTCGTACTTTGTCTCGCACAAGCATCAGCTCCGTGTCTCCATCGCCGCGACCGAAGCGGCTGTCTTGGACGCGCGCAGCGCCGACAAGGCCACCAAGTTGACGATCCACTTCAGCGAGCAATACCCGTCGGCGTTGACGATCAAGGCCCGCGAAGTGCCGCTCCCGGAACGCATCGTCCCGGCCAAGAAGGAGCCGACGGCCAAGGTCGCGGATGCCCCCGTCGCCAAGGAAGAAGATGAATTCGCCGTCGAAGAAGAGGCCGTCGTCGTCGAAGAAGAAGCCGTCGCGGAAGACAAGAAGGACGAATTGTAAGCGCCGCCCAATAGTGTAGATGACAGAGTTTGCATTTTTATAAAGACTACATGACCGAGAAAGGGCGAACGATGAACCGCCGCGGCCGTTTGGACGGTCGATATCGCTCCAGGAGGTGGACAATCTCCATGTGCCCGTTTGCTAGCGCGATCGCATACGCGCCGTCGTCGTAGTAGGATGCATCGCAGAGGACGCGGACAGTGGCTTCGTGTCCTTGCTCGGCGGCGCAAATCGTCGCGGCTTTAGAGAGGGACACGGACTCGCCATGCAAGAAAGCAAGGGACTCATGTTGACCTGCGTAGCCGAGGAAGGTCACAACGTCGACATTGAAGAGCGCGGGGCGATGGCGGAACAAGCGCCGGATGCCGGACGTGCCATGGACGCGCAGCCAGTGGCAGAAGCATTCGGGTGGAATGTCCGGCAAGCACACGCTGTCGACGGAGAAATTGCACGGACTGTCGTCGTCCTCGTCGATGTATTGGTGCAATGCGAGGGCAATGGGGACGAGGTCGAGCGGGAGGCCGTCTTGGTACTGAACAATGCGCCGTCCGAAGAAGACGAGGACGTGCCGCGACGCCGAGAGTCGCAGCCTGCTGTCAGAAGAAGGCATATTGCCAACTGAGGATGCTGCTGCCGCGTCCTTGCGGCTGAGCCGTGCCACTCTATTACTCTACGATCATGTCATGTGAGTGGGTTGAATGTTGGAATCACAGAGTGGGCTTGAGTCACGCAGTTACACAGGTGCCAACTCTCATCGCGTGAACATGGGCAGTGGTTTGGCGGCAACATTGGGCGGCCGAAGCATGCCGCGACGCGCGCACATCCTGAAAGACATCTTGTTTTGGTGGAGAATTGAATCACGGTTTTGAAAATTAAGTTTTCGCGTATTTTCGTAGAAATTAAGTTTGTGAAAATTAGTGAAGTCGCACTTTTCCGAGCACCTCCAGAAAACCCACAAATCGGCACAAGCAATGATGATGCAAGGCATCACTGCGTGGGACCTCGAGCCACATGCAAGCCTCTCAACTGGGTGTGACGCAGTCGACGAGGTGCTACTTGGTGGGTTTCCCGTGGGGTTGGTGTCTGAAGTCTGCGGCACGGCGGGAAGCGGGAAGACACAGCTCTGCTTGCAGCTCCTTTTGCGCGCCCAGCTCCCCGAGGCGCGTGGTGGAGGTGCCGCTCCGGCTGGACTGAATGCAAGCAGTTGCTACATGTACTCGGATGGCCTCGCGCCGCTCAAGCGTCTCAAAGACCTCGCGACGAAGGCTCCCTTCCCCGTCAGCCTCAATCGAGTGTTCCTCGAACCGGCAACAGACCCCGGCCAGTTTCTCCATGCACTGGTATGTCTCCCTTGCGATGAATCGTCCTCACGAGATATACGTAGAAATCCCGTCTGCCACAATTGATGCAGCTCCATGGCGTCCGCCTCGTCGTCGTGGACTCGGTCGCGGCCATCTTCCGGGGGCATTCGGTGGAGAAAGCTTCCGAGGCTGGGGAACGCGCGCGCACGATGTTTGAGATCGTCAACACCATGCGCATTCTCGCGAAACAATATCGCGCCGTCTTCATCGTCGTGAACCAAATGAGTGCCAACATGCATAGCGAGAATGTTCCGGCGCTCGGATTGGCCTGGTCCTCCTGTGTCAACCAGCGGTACGACTTTTATGCCGACCCATTGAGTCCCCATTTTCACGTGTAGATTTCTTCTCCACAAATTGCCGCACGGCGCTTCCCGCCGTGGGTTCCAAGTGCTGTTTTCCCCGTATTTACCAACTGACGCGAGTGCAACGTTCGAAATCACGTCCGAACGCCTTCATTAGCGTCCATGAGCCCATGCAACTCGATTCGTGGCGTCCAAAATCACACGGCGCGCTTCATGATTGCCGCGCCATAACTCTTTGGGCGCGGTCGGCCTCGCTGGATCTTCTTCTCCCAACCTCAGAACTGTTGATGCTTCGAAATGCGTTGGTTTGATTGGCCAACTACATTTGGCGGTGACCAATCAGACAAGAGTTTCGAAGGCCGATCCATTTTCTTCCTTCGGCGGCCTTCCCATTCTGGAATTGCCGTCGTCGAGCACACATGCACTTCTTCTCGCCCCTTGCGATCTTTGCCGCCGCGGCCTCGTCGGTTCAAGCACAAGTCCCCATTCCCAAAGCGCCACTCGGGTTCACGTATGGTAACGGTTCGGCCACGGCGCCCGTGCAACTGGAAGTGTTCTTCGACTTGCTTTGCCCCGACAGCAAGGCTGCGTACCCTGGCCTCCAAGACCTCGCCGCGAAGCTCTCCCCGCAACAATTTCGCCTCCGCATCCACCAGTTCCCCCTCCCGTACCATCAGCAAGCCTACTCGTTCGCGGAAGCGACGCGCACGATCACGCATGCGCTCGGCGACCAAGCGTTCACGCCGTGGTTGGAAGCGGTGTACGGCGTCCAAGCGCAATATTGGAACGAGGCAACGGAAAATTTAGGCCAAAAGCAAGTGACCGATCGCATCCGCAAGCTGGCCAAGGCCACATTTCCCCGTCTCACGGACGCACAGTGGAAGGCGGGCATGTCAGGCCACGGCGGCGGCCCCCGCGACTCGGACACACGTACCGAATGGAAACATGCGTGTACGCGCGGCATCTCGGGCACGCCACAATACCTGCTCAACGACGTGCCGATCGAAGCCGACTCGACGTGGACGGCCGCCCAGTGGCTGGACTTTCTCAAGCCCCTCTTGCATGTCGACGCTGCCGTCGTGGCCATGAGCGCCAAAGCGGCTCCCGCGGATGACACGACGACGACGACTGAGTCGACGTCTGCGTGGCATGTTGCTGCGTATGTAGTCGGGGGCGCTGCCGCGGGTGTCGGCGCGGTTTTGGCTGCCCAGCGCACCCGCCGGGACTATGACCGCTTGACGTAGCTTCCTGTAACCATGAAACGTGTGTTGCGTTCATTCCATGTGTTGGCATGGGTCGTGTTTGTCGGTTTCACATTTGAGCATCATCGTTGTCGGGTTTATTTTCGCCGCTCCCTCCGCCCATGTCATTCTCGTCGTCGTCGTCGTCCTATGGCAGCATCCAAGCGGCCGCCGACCTCGTCGAGCCCACGCCCATCTCGTCGCCCATCTCAACGCATCCGCCGTCTCCATGCTGCCGATGGCTCGCGCGTCCGCTGTCGGCGCGTGCCTTCGGCCTCCTTTTCTTCCATTTCCTGCATGTGCTGCTCGGCCTCCTCGCGCCACTCGCGACCCTCGCGTCGTGCCTCGCGTCCATCGTTGCCCCGCAGTCGCATCCGATCCTGCGCACGGTTGTCACTGCTCTCTCGTTCTACTTGGACGTGTTGAATCAATGCCTAGGCCAACGCCGTCGCGATCGTCGATATCAATTGGCACAACGCCATGGTCGATGTACTCGACGACGCGACGGTCGTCCCGTCGACGGTACTACTACTCGACGTCTACGGCGTCGCATCATCATCATCGTTGTCCTAGTACTGCCGCCGCATTTTTGTCCATTTTGATCTTGGCGCTGGTGCTGCCACGTCAGCCATCGAAGGCCACCGCATGCGCCCCGTCTCAAGACGCACGGTGCTCTTCTTTGCAGGTCATCATTCCCTCTCTCCATTTTGCACCCGACGACAGCGTTGACGTAGTGGCGAAACTGCCACTGGCCCTCTTCTGCAGCGTCTTGCCACTCCTCGCGTACGTCGCAGCGCTTCTCCTCCTCCTTCTGGGCTGGCCTCACGCGTACAATGCCAATCTATTGCCCCGCTTCGACTATCCTATCCTAGCGAGATGCAAGCGCGCGTCATTGGTCTCGTGGGAATCTACGGGGCGATTGGATTGCTGGACGCCGCGGGGGATTTCGCCACGGGTACGAACGAACGACCGACATACGAACATACGAACGACGTGTCCACTAGGCGTGACGCGGCACGTGTGCAGTGAATCGTTCGTCTCGTTCGAGTACCTCCACGCAGTCGCGGGGTCACGATAGAGGGGGAGGCGTGTGTCTTTTTTAATTCTTTTTATTCCGCTGTCGCTCGAGCGCGAGTTTGAGCTTTCCGAGCGTCGCAACCTCCTTTTGGTACGGCTTGGCTTGCAGCGGCATCAAATCTTCTTCCATGCGGATGGAAAATGTCACGGTCGATGACGACAGGTCGTCACTCGACGATGGCCGGACGACAAACCCGCTGCTGTAGAGATGGGAGCGGACTACACCAGGGACGAGGGGGACATCTGGACGCCCGACCGACTATCATCGTATATATTCAGCGTCTTCTCCGATCGACGAACAACGGGTACCTGAAAGAGCAGGGCGTGGCAGTGCACTCCTTCGGGTGACGGCGAAAATCCCGTCTCGAGTTCGCAAGCGTCTTGCAGTTGCATGCAGCACCAGAGGAAGAAGGACGACTTCGCACCAAAGTTGGTTGCGTGGACAAGGCGGGAGCTTCTGTCGACTTGCTCGAGCTCTCTGTCCCAAACACCGTGAGAATCGTGTGGTGCGTGGATTTGTCAGACCTGACTTCTTGCCCCCACGTGCTCCAAATCTCTCGGCCGGCCGGCGACGCAATAAAATTAAATACGGCGTCGGGGGTTTCATGGATGACCACCGTCGCCCTGTCGCAGAGTCATGAGCTTCAATGCATTATGATGCAGGACATACTCGAGCTCAAAAATGCCGCGACGGACGCGCGACCGCACGGGCACGCCATGTTTGTGCTGCAGCACCTGCCATGACTCGGTGGTGTCGCTCAGCGCCGCGAGGAGTGACTGCAGCCCACGATGCGCCATCTACCTTGCATCTCAACCTGGGAGCGAGCGCGTCTAGGTACTGACCTCGACGTAGTGCACTTGGGAGAGTAGGCCCACGTCCTCAGGTCTGCTGTCGGGCACGCCGCGCTGGCTAAAGAAAAATCGCCGCGACGCGCCAGTGTCGGAGCGGTGTTTTCGCGGCTGTCTGTCCAAAGAGAGCGTCACGGGGTCCGCCTTGAGCATGTCGGAAGATGATGTGAGTGGCGGCGACGAGTGCGTGGCCGTCGCCACGGGTCCCGTCGCAATGCGATCCCGCACAATCTACCGAGGTATGTCCATGACCTCGGGTCCACGGAGGAGCGACAACCGACCTCGAGCGCGGCGCGGGTTGAGAGAAGCGACGGTGACGAATATGGTCTCGGGGGCAGGGCATGGGTCGGGCTTGCGTCGACGGCGCAGAGGCGATCGTAAAAATCGACGACGGTTGCAAAATTGCGGCGGATGAATGGGTTGAAGACGGTCATGTACTCTTCCTTGAAGAGCGCATTGTTGGCCTACGATGACGATGTCTTGAGTGCCTCGACTCGGACTCGGACCTACCAAATTCTGTAGCAATTTTGCGACGAGGATCGAGGACCGCAGCGCATGGGACGGGACGGATGCTTTGTCGAGGGTCGGAAAGACGACCGAGTGGTATGGCATGACGATGATGGGACAGAGAACACGGAGGAAGAGGTAGCCGCCGAGGGCCGCGTCCGTGTGGGCGTGGAAACGGACGGCGACGCTGCGGCGGAGAAAGTGACAGAGGCGCGCCAAGGCGGGTGGAAAGGACGCCGCCGTCGCGACAAGTCTATGACGACAGTCGAGAGAGTTGACGACAATGGTGATGTCGACCTGTCGAGAATAGCTTGCGCGAACGCTTCCAAAGTCTGTTGGTTGGCGGCCAGCATGGCGGCATCCGTGACGAGCTGGGTGTTCACTTCGAGGCTGTGGGGGAGCTGGAAGAGGTCGGTGAGCGGCGCGTCCAGGACGTCGCGGAAATAGTCGGTGCCGACGGCGTAGGCAAATTCACACAGCATCTGTGTTGCATTGGTTGACGATGTTGGGAGGGTTGCACCTTCATGGTCGGGGTGTTGCCGCGCATCAATTCCGCCGCTTGGGACTCGGACACGTTCGAAATCTCCGCGTTGATCATGTACGTGAGCATGTCGAGGAATTGATCCTGGAAGAGACTCATGTAGGCGAGGGTCAGCTGTCGCATGTCGCCTTTGCGCTGAACAACGAGCGTGGGAAAGGACAGCGGAAGTTGATGAGGTGGTACCTGCACGAGTGTTCGAGCGAGGTGGAACTCGACGTCCGAGACGAGAGACTCCCGCAGCGCTTCGTCGTTGGGCGATACCTCGGCGTCCTACGGATCAAGCAAGTTGGATGTCTCATTCTGTTTGGTTGCACCGACCGGTTGTGGTGCATCATTGGACGATGGGGCCGCTCCACCTCGTCTCTCTTGCATCTGCATGGAGGGTATGACAGGAGGACAATGAGTTCGAACCACCTACCTCGACAGCAGTCATCTTCGCTAGAAGCTGGACGGTGGGCAGAAGCACAAGAGAGCGTGCTTCCTGGCTTGAGATGCCCTTGGCATTGACACAGGCGCTGATTTGAACCGCCATGTGGTCGTACATTCGGTCGCACGGTATGTGTTCTCTTTTATTATGTAAGCCATTGTACGTCGTACAATACGTTCACTGTACGACAAGAACCCACCTCCGCATATCTCACCTCTCGTCCATCTCCCACATCAACCTGCACCCGACATGCGGCGGCGCAGGTCCACACCATCAAGGATGCATGTCCACTCGTGATTCCGGCGCGGGAGGGGGGCATCGACTCACGGTACACAGAACGGACGACTCGTATTTATAGATCGACCCACTCGCAAGCTCACGACGACAGTGTCGCCATCGAAAGATCGGAGTGGGTTCAGGACACTTGAGTGTCCTTCTCGCCATGTCCGCCGCGCGATGCGACCAATGCACTGCAGCGACCATATCTCCACCATGAAAGAACCTTTCTACCGAATGCACGACCGCAACGCCACCGCGACGAGATGGTATGTACATTGATGTCGTGTACTTTTAGGCCCGCTCGCCGCGCAGACGCCGCGCCAACTGAATGTCCCTCGGCATGATCGTGACGCGCTTCGCATGGATCGCGCACAAATTGGTGTCTTCGAATAGACCCACGAGGTACGCTTCCGTGGCTTCCTGCAACGCGATGATGGCCGTGCTCTGGAAGCGGAGGTCGGTCTTGTAATCCTGTGCGATTTCACGCACGAGGCGCTGGAATGGAAGCTTCCGCAAGAGGAGCTCCGTTGTCTTTTGGTACTTGCGGATCTCGCGCAGCGCGACCGTGCCGGGTCGGTAGCGATGAGGCTTTTTGATGCCGCCAGAGAGAGGCGTGGGCGTGCGGGTCTTCTTGGCAGCGAGTTGTTTCTTGGGGGCTTTGCCGCCGGTGGATCGGCTCCCTGATTGCTTGGTCCGGGCCATGAATGGAGAGAGCGGGTGGCGGCGGCAAGGGGTGGTGGTAATGCGCTCGGCAAAATCGAAGCTCAACGGGCGAAACGCCAATGTGGGGGCGTGACAGTTACAGAGGGATTTCATCATAGTAGGGTGGGATTGCGGAGTGGATGTTGCACCAGAAATCATCCGGATGCAAGATGGATCGACATCCTCCATGGGTCAAATGCGTGTTGGTCAAAGACAACAAAGACATATAAACCGAGAAGAAATTCCGCGTTGCCAACTCCATTGGGAAGTATGTCTTCTTGAAAGCAAGACATCATCCAAACGGTGGCGACCGCATACTTGAACGAGTTTCCATCAACGCATTGGCCCGCCGACGTATGAGACGAGTTTCCATCATCATCGACTTTCACCTCGAGATCACTGTGGCATTTGTGAAAGCCTGTTGTACACGTCACGGTATTAATAGCACCCTTGGGTGCAGCAACTACGCCACGTCTGCACACCAGAAAATGGGCGACTGCATCCGTATTGTATTGACAATCCATTGTCAAGACGAAGGGTGTCTCAAGCGATCGAGCAGAAACACAAACACATTGGGCCGCTGCCACTCGAACCCGCTGACAAAGTGTTGGGGCCTTCATAATAGCTCACAAGTTGACTGCAATACACACTCTGGGCGGGCTGCTGAACGCTGGACCGCGGTGTGTGCATCAACAAGCAATGGGTCTTCAAGTCCTCGGATGCCTTGCCAAGTGTGAAAAATGGAGCCTCTTGAGCCGACAACGTGGCAGTTCTTGACGCGATTTCGAATTTGATTTATATTCATATGGGGTTTACACTCCAATAACGACACTAGGGGATACTTAGGCACGCTCACCTCGGATACGACGCGCCAACTGAATGTCCTTGGGCATGATCGTGACGCGCTTGGCGTGGATGGCACACAAGTTGGAATCTTCAAACAAGCCCACGAGGTACGCTTCGGTAGCTTCTTGAAGGGCAATGATCGCCGTACTTTGAAATCGCAAATCGGTCTTGTAATCCTGCGCGATTTCACGAACCAAGCGCTGGAACGGCAGTTTGCGGAGCAAGAGTTCGGTGGTCTTTTGGTACTTGCGAATTTCCCGCAAAGCAACGGTACCTGGGCGGTATCTGTGGGGTTTCTTGATACCCCCGGATAGAGGAGTCTGCTTGCGAGTGGTCTTCTTCGCAGCGAGCTGCTTCTTCGGCGCCTTGCCGCCCGTGGATTTGGTGCTCGACTGCTTCGTGCGGGCCATTTCACTGACTTTCTCTTGTGAAATTCAAATTATAGGGGCTCTGGGCCAATCACACGGTCACAATTGAGGGGGAACGTGGAGCACGATTTCAAATAATTCAGCCCTCTCTTTTTTGTAACCTATAGAATTTAATACAAAGAACCATATAATATAAACATGAACCATGTTTTTTGAATTTTTGCCGTCGACGGTGTCTTCATACGAATTAGCGACTGAAAAAAAACCGTGCTTTGTTATTCTGCTGTCGGCAAATGCAAGTGCAACATATATAAACCACGCTGTATAACTGAATTGAGGGAAATTGAAGACGTCTTTTGTTACTGTCAAGTCCAGACGCGCGAATTGCATGTACCAATCAAACATCACAGCGGTGCATTTATTTCCTCACAGCAGACGCTCGCCAAGGATGTGGTGTCGACTTGAGCAACTCACGCGAGCTGCACGACCCTCCTCACAAGCGCCAAGGATCCTCCTAGCAAGTATCGACGTCATGCGAAAATGCAAATGGCGTGACGTCGCCGGAACTCGCTTTGCCAGAAGCAGCCAGACAATCTCGAACATCCGGACCTTGTCGCCGTTTGACGATTGGTATTTTTGACACGGCGATTGGAGGCGAGCATCAACGCTGCAATTCCGTCAATTTTCTTCGCCATGCACACAATAGGGCATTGCCACCCTTGGTAGACTCGTAGGGCATGGCGGGTGGACGCCTTGAGCAGGGCTCACTTGGCGTGATGAGAACTCCTCTGTTGACTTTGTGCTTGGGTCATTGAGACGTTGATGCGATTGCAGACATCGAAATACGGAAACCGATAAATCGAATCTCAACCAAGAGAAGCGCCGTAACGCTATCTCATCCAGGACGACTACTCTGCGCAATCAATGGATCCAAAACGCAGAAGTGCGTCGTGGCGCATGTGATCCGTGGTGCAAGGAACGCATATTAATAATGTCCAGGCGGCGCCGCTACGAGAGAGCAGCGCGGTGGCGGGAAGTCGAAATGGCCCGGCCATACTTCAACTGAGTTTCCTTCCGAAAATCGGTCTCCGTGGAGCCATCGGCCAATCAAAAGCTGCCATGGCGCTGTGCTGGGGATTTCGAAAAACGAGTTTGTTCGATATGGAAATGCGATCCAGACAAATCTTCGCACAGGTTATTTCTCAATCCGCGACCCAAGACAAAGATGACCCCTCCGAGCTCGAACCACCCTGGCGCTGCCAACATCCGCTCCGGCATGAGTGTGCAAGATCTGAAGATGCTCACGGCGCAACGGGAGTATCGCGCCATGATGGTGGGACAGTACTCCTCGTCAGTTGACAGTCCACCACACGCGACCACTGTGTCCTCGTCATCGCCGCGGAGCAACCGCAGTCTTAGTCTTGCGCTCTCGGACACGAGCAGCACCGTCAGCACAAGCAGTCCCATGGGAAGCCCCCTACTCTCTCCCCAACGACCCTCGGCCCCCCTTCCTCCCCCGATGCACCTTCCGCATCATTTGATGGCGGCCAAGTTCAATCACCCACCGTCGTACTCGCGTCATGCCGCGCACTACGAACAGCGTGTCTTAGTCACGTGTGGTGGTCAGGTGGTGTCGTTGATGGAGGGCGTCCGAAACGTCCCCATCGAGTGCTGCTACACGGATTTTTAGTTAGTTGGAGGACAAGCGTATGTATGTGTGTCAGCGAGTGAGAGGGAAGCGATGTAATATAGACCCGTTGTTTTCGCGTCATTATTTGTACAGTCCCAACCCCGCAAAGCTTTCGAGAACGTCCTTCTCGTGGAAGTGCTCCATGTCGCTGGTAGCTTTTGCCGAGATGCGGTGGATATCGGGGAAAAGTATGTTTGGCAGCGCGTGGCGCCGTTTCGCGTTGGATCGCACAACGTGAGTCCCTCTCGTCGCGGGTCGCCTTCGAATCGGCGCGGCGTCGGCCCACGGCGTGTAGATGCCGTCGGTTTGATCACAGGCATCGTACAACTATCCACATGCTCATGAGAAATGATACGGCCGATCTGTTGTCTACCTGCTCCATCAAGTGCCAGAATCGCTTCCATATACTCGCAGCATGCTCTCCGTCCGCTGTTGCTTCCCGTCGCATGGCTTGGAACCCAGCATATCCATCGACGAGGCACTTGAGACAGCCACAGCCCGCCGCTTGACATGTCCGCAACGGATCGTCAAATGGCAAATCTCGCCCAAGTGCTTCGAGTGTGCCGACAAAGAACGGCCGCACGCTCGGCCACATCATGTTCATTTCTTCCAGGCCGTTCACGATCGAGCTGAGCTCGCCGTCTGCGTCCCATGCCATTTCAGCCAGGCCATACTCCTTGGCAACCACCAAAAAGTCTTCCGGCGCAATCGTGTCACTGCCTGTGCGTCGCAGCGTGTCGCTGAACATGAGCAACACGTCGGAGTCGTCTCGGTTCTTGTCGATACCCACAACGATGCGCCGGAACTCTTCAAAGCTTAATTGCCCATCGCCATTCTGATCGCCGGCGCGGAAGGCATCGTGCAGGTGCTTGTCCCGGCGCTGCTGCTCGTCCTTCCACTCGGTGACCACCCAGCTCAGCAGCTCGTCCACATTGACGGTCGCGTCTGCAAGTTCCTTCTCGTCGCGCGGCGTGCCTTGCGTGATCTTCTCGCAAAATGCGGCGACCGAAGCCCGACGCATGGACTTGAAGCAGTATTGTGTCACTTCGATCGCGCGGTCCATGGGCATGGTCCACTCGGCGTCATCGGGGATATTGAGCCGGGCGAACCGCGGCTTCTTGGCCACTGGCGCAGCGGCAACTACGGCCGGCGGGAGGTCTTCGGCAGCAACCGCTTCCAAAATCGATTCGTCCACGATCACTTCGACAAAGGCGAGGTAGTTGCGCAAGAGCGCCGCCGACACTTCGTTATAGATGAACTGGCAGAAAAACTCGACGCGCAAGTGCTGAACACGGTACAAATCCAAGGCACAACCAAGTCCAATGAGATGCATGTCTGCGATAGATGGAAGGCCATAGCCGTGCAAGAGACCTTGATATGCAATCTGGGCCAGCGTGTCTTTTTTGGATTTGGCATTGCCGCCCTTCTTCAAACGCACAATCTTCTCGGCATATGTGTCGGAGATCGTTCGCAGCACGGTGCCAAGGGGCTTTTTGCAGCACATGGTGAGCTGCTCCACGTTGATTTTCCACGACGTCACGAGCGACGCCAGTGCGTAAGGCACGGCGGCGCTGTCGATCTTCACGACTTTCTTTCCCTTGGCTTTCTTCGTCAATGACGACAGCGTCACGGCTGACTTGCGCTGATGGAGAATGTTGGATTCTTCCGCCACCGTCTATCAAGTATTTGAAAAACACCACCGCACTATCTCGTACCTCGGTTGACTCCTCGACAAAATTCATATCCGTTTGGCAAGCCACGTTGGCCATTCCTGGCTTCGCGGCAGTTCGTTCCAGCTCATCATCCGATCCTGTATTGTCGTCATCAAAGTCGTCGCCTTCTTCGTTGATGGGTTCGTCTACTTCGCCGCGGTCTGCCTTGGCTTGGCGAAGCGCCATGTCATTCATTGTGCACAGCTTGTCCTTTGTGCTTGCTCGCTGTGACACTCGTTAATCTATGCCGAAAAAGATATGACTCGGACGTACGTCAAAGGCCACTCGCTGCTCCTCAGTCATGGCCGATTCCGTGAGGCGCGAGCTGTCCAAAAATTTGTTCATAGCTTTTTCCATCGCTTGGCCCTGCCCCGTTGTCTCGAACGTTTGCAGCACCTTCTCCACGACCCGCTCAAACACTTTCTTTGGTTTCGAGAGCACGTGTCCGATCAACTCGGACGTGTCCTCCTCGGTCATGCCACTCACGATCTGCTCTTCCAGTGTCAGTTCGCGGCGTGTAACGGCATCCTGGATCGCGTTGAGCATGGTCATTTGTCGGTCCTTGCTCAGCAGGAAGTGATGTGGGCTGCCTCCGTCGAGCGAATCATTTTTCGTCGGTTTTGGCACTTCGATCGAGTGCACCAAAGATTGCATGATCGTGTTGCGGGTCGTGTCGTCCAACTGGTGGAGGACGTCCAGCGTGTGCGCCGCCGTTTCGGTCGTCGTGTGCGCGTGGTTGCTCGTGGCCTGTTTCGGCCCTTCCGGATCCGAATGCAGCGCAAGGCCAAACAATTCGCGGCAAAATCGGATCACGGTCTTGATTTGTTTCGACTCGACTGGGTCTGTCGGTGTATTCGACGCCTCGTCGTCGTCCTTCATCGTGCTTCGAATGGCTTCCATGACTGCATACAGTACGGTCGCGCGCATATCGTTGTTCATGTTGGCCATCTGATCCTTGAAATGGTTCATCACGAAAGTGTTTTCGTGGAGCAACGCCTGGATTTCGTGTTTTTCTTTGCCCGAGAGTTTGGGAAAACACTCGCCGAGCGCAGCTTTCGTAGCGCTAAAGTTGTCCTTGAGAAGCGTCGTGAGCACCATTTGTAGTTGCATGGGGTGTAGCGTTCGACACTTCTCGAGCAAATGTTCACTGATGTCAATCGCACCAGACGACCAGTTGCGCAAGAGGACACACACGTCTTCAAAAAAGCGTCGTTGTTCCTACGAGCACGTGTGAAGAGCGTTTGTATCGTGTTGTACGGAAGGGGTAAAGGGTTTCGGAAACGCGTCGCTGGCCGTGAGCATGGCATGCAAGCTGTCGGCAGAGATGCCTGCGATCCCCGTGGGCTCCCACTCGAGTTTGGCGTGTTTGGCGCCGTTGACAAAATACGTGAGCTGCTCCAACTGCTCGGCCGTAATGACTTTGGCCACGTCGCAAATGAACTCGTATTCGTGTTTGTTGCCGAGGACGGCCTTGAGAAACCCGACGCGGAAGCTCTCGCTCCCATAGACGTACATGTTGAGGAGAGGCGTGGGGTCGGTCATGCGATCCATGACCTCCCGAATCGAAAACTTGTCCTTTTCGTCGCGTCCCAATATCAGCTGCAGCATGCGCATTTCGCCATCGACCCTATTGCCACGAGAGTGACAACTGCTTCTTTTCTTGAGATGTATTACCCGAGGCCTTGAAAGGCCGCGTCCGCGCGGTCGCCAGCGTCCAGGTCTTCCATCAGGCTCGTGACAACCATGGCGCGGCTGTCGATGTCGAGCGACTCGGCCAGCTTGAGCATGCGACGACAGATGTCAGACATGTGGTTCTTGTCGCTGTCCTTGATCGTTCCAGCCACGGACGCCATCAATCGCACGCCGATCTGCTGGCGCACTTGGTCGCTGAAGCGCAAGAGACCATACTCCAGTAGCTCGGGCGAGCAGACGTCAATGACGCGCCGTTTGTCGTGATCCAAGAGAGTCTAAAACCGTCGTCGCGGTCGTATCAGCGAATCGGTTGAACGATGGTGATAGTTGCAAACCGTGGAGCGCCGGTGGGACCCAAGGTGCGCACTCAGTGCGTGGTCGTGCTCCTGTTCGCGTAGTTGCACAAAGTACGGCTTGCGACGGTAAAACGAACGGACGATCTCCACGGTGGAGGTTTCGTTAATTCGTGGGGTCGCATGGAAGCTGACGTCATCGCGGAAGCTGGCTTCGCAGAGCGAGTCCCCGTAGAGTCCATATTCTGGACAAGTGGGGTCCATTAGTCATGATGCTGCCACGCGGAGAGACGATGACGCACCGAGACCCACGACGATCTTTTGCAGCAACGAGCGGTAGTTGCCCAAAATACCGGGAATTTTGAAGAGCGCGGCGCAGCAGGCCGCAGTTTCGATGACGTTGGGCCGCCCCGTGTTGGCGATGAAGTTGGTCAGTTGGTCAAGTTTGTATTCGGTGAAGAGCGCGTATGACGTGAAGCGATGCTTCTCGGCTTCGTAATCCTGGATCCACTTTTCGATTTCCGCGTCGGCGCAGAGGTACGCCTGTGACTTGGCAATGGCGTCAGGAGACGCATCGATAGCGGGGAGAACGGTCGATCGAAGCGAGATCGGAGACGGATGCATGACGGATGTTTCTACTGTCATGGGACGAGGGCTCTCTACGATGACTGGCGGCCTCCGCGGGGATTCGTCCTTCAGCATGCCTCCGAGGAGCACGTGGTCGATTTGCAGCTTTATGCTGTTGAGACGCTGGTCTAAATTGTCTGCCGCGATGCTCGTTCGCACGATAGGGTCAATCGCGCGTGGAGGAGAATCGCCGTCACCGCCACCCAACGCTCTTCTACGGGCAGGTCAGGTCGTTGGCGCCATGGCTTCACGTACAACTCGGAGCGTTTCCGTCGGTGCTTGTTCGTGCCGTCTGCATCAAACACGCTACTTGGGCATCAGCAAGGTGCAAGTGGGCACGTGAATATATACCTCGTGTGTTCTTGATTGTCCCATGGAAATGGCTCTACAAGGCATGGAGGCTCAAGTCCCGTTCGAAGAGCTCAACGAACCTCGTGGATGCACTTTTATCGGTGGCGCGACATTGAGGACGTCGACTTTGTCCCTGATTTTCCTCGGCGACCGGCCCTTATTTGCAGGAGCAGCAGCTCTCTTCGGAGAGAGTGGTGCGCGCTGCATCGGGCGCTGCGAGGACCAACACGTCGAAACGTTTAACCGAGTCTGCGGCGAGGATATAAATACCTCGCCACTCATTAAAGCGTTTCCAGTCGCGCAAGGGTGATGAGACTTGCTTGGGAGGAATCGCACATGGAGGCTCATTTAGATGCATGAGTCCATCGGCGCGCGCCTTTCTCGCCGTCGCGACAAAGATCGCGGGGCGCTTGAAGGAATTTCCAACTAACTCGCCAATCAGCTGTGAGCATATTCAAATTTCAAATCAACTGGGGTGCTGGGCATTTTTTTATCCTTTGGATTTAAGCATATTGAATCGAAGATATAAATTTTCGCTCGCGTAAAAAAATAGTCGGCATCTCGCGCGCGGAACGAAACTGAGCAAAAGGATGGATCACGAGGCCATCAGCTTGGAGCTCCTGCGCGAGGACAACGCCGCGCTGGAGAAGAAGATGGCAGAAGTAGTCCAACAGAATGAGAGGATGGCGAAGAGGCAAGAGGAGCTAGAAGAACAGGCGAAACTTCTGAGGGAGCAGAACCAAACGCTCCAGCAACGTTCGCAGGACGACAAAGGCGCGAGCGTGGCTTTGGAAGTGAAGAAGCAAGTGTCGATGCAGAAGAGCCACCTGAAAGCCGAAAACGACCAATTGCGCCAGGACAAGGAGTCGTTGGAGAAGAACGTGCTGCACTTGAGGCAAGACTTGGAGCGTCTCTATAAACGCTTCAAGGACCAAAAGTCGGCGCCGCCACAGCAGGCACCACCAACGAAGGACGTCGAACGCGACGCCGAATTCACGCAATTGCTCGACCACCAGCGTGCATGGGAAGACCAGCAACACATCGTTCAAGACTTGATCCGACAGTGCAAAGAAAAACTCGGCTCGAACCACCAACATTTGCAAAAGCGGCGGCGGGTCATGCATGAGACGCTGTCCGAACAGCAGCAGTTGCTCAACGACATGATCGAGCACTTCAAGTCCGAGTTCAGCGAACGTCGTGACTTCGAGCGGATGGAGGCGGAACTCGTCAAGGAACTCGAAAACAAAGAAGCGAACGCCGCGCTGTCGATCGCATTGGACAACGCGACGGCGCGCAACCTGCAGCTGGAAGACGAAATCAACAAGGGACGCACGTATGTTGTGTCGCTCCAAGAAGAACTCGCGCGCGAAAAGGCCGTTCGCCCCGAGGTCGAATCACTGGCACAGACCGCCATGGATGAGAAGGACACTCTCATCGCGTCGCTTCGGGCCGAGCTGGACGCCGCCCAAGTACCCCAAATCAATGTCGAAGAATACGACATGCAAATCCAACAGCTACGAGACCGCGTGGCCGCCAAGGAGCAGTATTTGCTTGCACAGAAGGAAGGCACACTCGTGGTCCTGAAGCAACAAGCCGACGAGCGGTTGGCTCGGGAGGCGGCCGAAACGGAATACCAGATGCAAATCCAGCTCCTCGAATCCACTGTGGCGGATCTGCAAACGCAGCTAGCGACAAGCGACGAGAAAGTTGCCGCGTTGGAGCTTCAAGTGAACCAAAGTCAAACAAATTTGGCCGCGTCGACACGCTTGATCAACGAGTTGGAAGCGTTACGAGGGGCGACCGACGCGCAGGTGGTGTCGTTGGAGGCTCAAGTCGTGGATTTCAAGAAGAGCATGGCGGCAGCTGAGCAAGCGGCTCACGAGCTCCGGGAGGCGCGGGACGAAGCAGTGGCAAGGTTAGCCACGTGCGTCGATGCCCACAGGTCACAAGAGGAAGCATTCACAACCAAGATGCAAGTGCTGCATGAAAAACTCGCTGAAAAAGAGACCAAGAATGCAATGCCGCCGCCCACGTGTCTTACCGCGCCGTTGGACGCAGACACGAGCCGCGAACTCCAGGATTTTTTCGTCGCGTATTACGACTGCGCCGAAACCAAGTACAAATCGGCGCGGAAGCAGCACGAAGATGCCGACGCGCGGCTGGACACGGTGCGCCGGACCGTGGAGGATGTGCTGCCACTGGTCGAACATGGGAGGGGGCGCGCGGCGCTGGCCGAGATGCTGCAGCAGCTGCGGAATTAATATTAAAATGTATCCTACACGTTGTCGAGGGCAATCGTGTCGAGCGTGACGGCGGGCAACTCTCCGTCGAGGACGCAGAGCATCGTTTCGGCCCATGTTGGCGCCGACGGCTGGACAGGGACTGCGATGGCGGCGACGGCGGGGAGCTTCAAGGGCACGTCGTTGACCAAGGCCGTGGCCATGGGCGTGTGAAAGTTGTACAGCGCCATCCACTGCTTGGCTTCGTCGGGGCCGTAGAGGCTGAGGACCATGTGGAGTTTGGCGAGGCAAAAGGCGTCGATTTGCTTGGAGAGCTGGAGCACGTCTTCGGATTCGACGGGAAAGAGCAACTAGAAAGGCCCACATGTGTGTGCCGTTGTGGATTGTGTGGTGTATACCTTGACTTCGTGCATTACGCGGTAGTAGGACGGAAACGCGTCCAAGACGTTGCTCGGGTACCCGCGGTTCGAGTGAGGAAAGTTGAATTCATAGACTTTGGGCAGGAGAGTCTGCGGCAAGAGATTGATTTAAGGTGCGTTGGCGATGCGACGATACCTTGACGACGACTTCCTGGGTGCCCATTTGGACGTAATCGTCGGGGTACCATGCTCGCATCGTGTTGGCGAGACGAAGCGCCTTCATGTATGCACCCTTTTCTTGTTCGTTCATAATGAGTTGGTGCAACTAAATGAAAACGTCATGCCACAACTTGGAACGACAACGTACTTGGTTCCGAGACGGCACTGTCTGCGCCGTGTCGGCGCTCTCCGCACCCATGAGCTCCACGAGAGTGCTCCGACCTTGATCGGTGCAGCGGAATGCACGGGGCTCGCGGACCATGCGTTCGAGGTTCCGGAATTCACCCGCAACGAGTGTGAACCGACTGGTCTCTTCCACCAAGAGCCCACTCTGGACCGTCTCGTGGATGAGTTGCTGCCACACTGGGCTCAGGTACACCTACATCACTTGATAAAGACACGATGGCATCCCAAGCGCATACCAAGAGAGGCAACAACGGCAGTCCACCAGGACTCAAGGCGAACCGAATGAGAATATTCCGCGACACGGCACGGGCGAGCGCGTTCAAATGCGGTTCGATGAACTTGGATTCGTTCAATGGGTCGTTCAACGCATGGATGTCGGCCGCGCTCAGCAGTTTCGAAATGCACTCCTTCACGTACAGTGGCGCAACACCCGCCAATACGACTAACACCTACGCAGGATGAGCACTTGTAGGCACGAGGTGTCGACATACAGGGCACGCTTCGGTGGCCAAAGCCAGCTGATCGACGCGAAGTTTGGAGGATTCGTCCACGGCCTTGTACATGGGACTAGACGACAAGATAGTGTTGCCTAGATAGAGCATGCTCTATCGTACTAGTGGATCCAATAGAGCGAACGAATGACTGTGATCGAATGGGTACGAATGGTTTCGGGATACGGAAGGATATTTCGAAGGGCGGCTTGTCGCACGGTCGGATCAATGTCTTCGAGGCAGAGGTGCGGTACACATTGCGAGAGCGCCGCGCGGGTGCGGGGTCCGCAGACGCTGAGCGCTACTTCCGCCGTGATCTACGCGAATAAATTGACATCATGCGGATGTAGAGTCGATCGCATACGAGATCACACGAATCCTTTTCCGACATGCAGTCGAGTGCATTCACGAGCGTGTCTTCAAACATCGTGGCCGTGGCGGCCCCCGCGCCAAGTTGAATCACTTGAAGCGAGAGGCGAAACACCGTGTACGCGTCGATCGAATCAATGCGCATCGATATCGCATGGAGCAGTTCCGTGAGGGATTCCAGGCGATCCACGGCGATCGTGCCGCGGGCGTCCGCCAGCTCCAACTCGACCTACGTAACCATGAGCACATATCCTGTTCCAAAACAACAACCTGAATCGAATGCAGCAGCGCCGACATGGCCGCGCGGTGTTCTTGAATAAATTGTCCGAAATTCAAACACACTTCAATCCAAAACATATCGGCGGGGCCACTGCGCAACCTACACCAGTATGTGTGTGTCGTCGTCGTCGTCTGACGATGGATTGCATACTTGGCCAAAATCACAGAAAAGGCTTCGGAAATGGCCTTGCTCGTCTCGGCCGACATGATGGCATTTTCAAGCCCAAACGAGGAATGTTGGAGCCCTAGTTGTCGTTTGATTGCGTATGGCCGGACGACGTACCGAGAGCAATCAAGAGGGACTCGCCCAACGCGCGGCTCGTTTTGTGGTTGTGCGCGACGTCCTGGAGGAGGAGGGTTGGAATCCATTGGTAGACTTGGACGTGGCCCATCGAGTAGTGACGATGCAGGATCAACGCCAGAATTTCCGTGAAGCGCTCCGTTTCGTAATACCTTGAACCACGACAACATGTAAAAAATGTATCAAATGTCATCATACCCGTGACGAATGGCTTGAATCACGGTGAGAAATACATTTTGGCCGAGAAGCGACGTTGGCACGCGGTCAATGTTGATGTAGTAGAGCCGGCACGCCTCGCGGATGAGGTTGATGATTTCTTGGTCGCGCTGGGAGCCCGAGACACCCTGGAGAGGCAAGAGCGCGAGCTCTGCCCTACTCAACATTTAGTGCATACGCGCCGACTGGGCCTACCGTGCAAAGGGCAGGATAAAGTCGGTCCAGACATTTTCGTGGAACGCGTGCGACATGCGGCTGACCATGACAAACATGCCATACTCGTTCGCGTCCAATGCGAAGCGCACGATGCGCGTGCAATCGGGGTACGTCTGAAGCATGCTTTCCATCGCATGGAGATAGGCGTCGGGAAGGACAACGCGGTTGCCTTCGTTCGGGTGCCTAGGTTCATGTTCATGTTCATGTTCTTGTTCGACGTCGGCATCGTGCATGTGGTAGGTTTGAAGGCAGACGCTAAAGAGGTGGACAAGGTTGGTTTCGTATGTCTGGGCATCAAAGGCCCATTCGCGGCTCGACCGGTTGTTCATGATGGCTTCGTAGAGCGATTCCCTAGGATGACATGAGTGCATCATCTCGACGGGAAGAGGACATACATGAGAGCGGTGCAAAAGAGCGCCTTGGTCGCTGCGTGGTCGACAGACGTGGCCAGCATCTTCACAACCAGGTTGTCCATCGCGACACTGGACGCGAGCACGCCCATGGACCAGAGCGGCGTGAGCGCAAGGACGTCGCGGGCAATGCGACTCAGGGCAATGACCGGCGCGTATCCCTTGTCGATGCGCGCAATGTGCTGCATGGCGAGGAGCGCGGCGTCGCGCACGATCGAGTCCGTCGAGACCGACGAGATCGTCTGGGCGAGATGGGCCAGTTGAAAGTCCAAGCGGTACGTGGTCGCGTACGCAACGGCCCACGGCCCCTCATTGAGGAATTCCCACAACTCAAGCATCGATTGGATCGTCGTGAGCGCGTCGACGCGGACGCCGGAATGCATTGTTTCTGTGAATGCAATTGCTTCCAGTGCACGGAGGCCCGTGTGGCGAAGCCACTGACTCAACGCATTCACGTTGACGCCGTCGTCATCGCCGTGGAGAGTCGGGTCGAGCAGCGGCGTGAACTTGGGCTTGGTGCGCAAGATTTCAAATATTGCCTGCGTGTGACGCATGAGCTCTCTATCGATATACCGCACATGAGGGGGCGAGGTGTCATCTCGTATTACCGAACTGCGTAAAGGTCGGTGGACGGGTCGCGAATGCGCTGCAGCGTGTATGAAGTCAGCATGATCTCCAACGCCTGCCGCGTGTATCGCTGCATTTCCAGGACTAGATGCACCGTCGGTGTCAGTGCGGTAAGAGATCCCATCTTGCATACCTGGCGTCCGCCCTTGGGCAAACTCTGTGGCCAGCCCAAACCAAAAGTCATACAGTTCCGACGCCGCATCTCTAGGAAAGCGTCATTAGCACGGCGCACGAGCATGGTGGGGTCGTACGATTGAGCATATTCCGCTGTCGAGCTGAGCTGCGCTTGGAGGGACGAGAACGACGACGTTGTCATGATGCAAGATGTGCGAAAATGCGATTGTGAAATTCTTGGCATCTTGGGATGCCAAGAGCCGAAAAACGCATATGGTCGCGTAATAAAACGAGTGCAGAACTGGATAAAACGTATACAGTGGGCGGCCAATCAAGAGCCGGGGAGCGATTGAACATCATGGCTCGGCCAAGCGTCTCGCTCATCTTCACGGGGCAGGGCAGTCAGCGCGTGGGGATGCTGAAGGATCTGCTGGAACAGTGGCCGCGTCATGTATCCCCAATCCTCGAGGAAGCGGAAGCTGCGATGAAGCGCAACCTCAAGACGCTCATGCTCGACGGGCCTCAAGAAGAGCTCACCCAAACTGCCATCGCGCAACCCGCGATCTTGACGCACTCCTACGCCGTGCTTCAGATACTCAAGGTGTGTCACCTCCACGTCACTCGTTTGATGAGCGCGTTCTTGTAGACCGAAATGGGCCTGGACGTGTCGCAATGCGAGTTCGCATTGGGCCATTCCTTGGGTCAATTCACCGCCCTCGTCGCCGCCGAGTCGCTCTCGTTCCATGATGCGATTGATTTGGTGGTACGACATACGTAATATGCATACAAACAATGTCTTTATAGCATTTCCGAGGCAACGCCATGATGCAAGCCATGCAAGGAAGCGCGGACCGTGGCGCGATGGCGGCCCTTCTGCCCGTCGCCCCAGCGGTCGCGGAAGAAATCTGCGCCGACGTGCAGGCAAAATCGGGGCTAGTTTGCGAGGTGGCCAACTACAACTCGAGCAAGCAGGTACGCATGTCCTCGTCCATTGTGATACCAACATAACTCTGCATGTAGACTGTGATCAGCGGGAACCTTGCGGCGGTGGAAGCAGCCGTGCAGCTTGCCAAGGAGCGAAAGGTCCGTCGCGCGGTCATGTTGGACGTGAGCGCGCCGTTTCATTGCGCACTCATGCAACCGGCCGCCGACATGCTGGCGCAGCGCCTTGCCGACGTGTCGTTCCAGGCGCCCGTCGTTCCTGTTGTGTGCAATGTGTCGGCGGACGAGTTGCCGCATGATGCAATTCGACAACGCTTGAAAGAGCAGGTTGTTCGACCCGTACGATGGAGTCCAAGTGTCGACTACTGTCTTGCCCACAACGCCACCACATTTCTCGAGCTGGGATATGGTGGTGTCCTCACAGGACTCATCAAGCAACACGCGCCGTCGGCCACTTGCACGTACGAACTCCTGAATATGTGGTGATGATGGTCATGAGAGACGTGTAGGTCGCTCGGAACAGCCGCAGAAGCCCGTGCGTTCATCGAGGCACACGTGTAGCCGAGGGGTTGAGACGATGCTTAAGAGAAACAATTGAGATGTCTTCCTTAGTTATCCAACGCAGGACGCTCTCCGATTTCATTCTTGACATAGATGAACGGGCCGTTGATCGTGTTTTGTCGCGAAATCAAGACTACGTCTTCGGCATGGAGGCGCTTGACGGCTTCGCGGCGACCGAAGTCTTCGTAGTCGGTGTTGGGAGCGTTCGACAAACCAAGCCACAAGACCAACGGGCCGCCAACAATTCCCATGTAGGTCGACCATTCGAAACCCTTGTTCGTCCAGACGTGCGTACCCTGGTGATCGCGTCTGCATGAGACACTGGCCCTGTCGCCGCGATTGAACTTACATTGTTGGTAATCATCGCCGTCTCCGCTTCATGATGGACAGCGGCGTGGGCATCCTTCGCGTGGCTGTTCACATGGCTATGCGCATGGCTGTGGGAGGCAAATCGGCGCACTGCCGTCGTGATCCGTCCGCGCACCATTCTCTGATTCACTTTGCAACCTGAGCCACGAACGAATGTGGCTGCGGTGGCGTCGGCTCAATTATCTTTTAAAATATGTATCTCATCTTGGATATTGTATGGCAAGATAGGATTTGGAATAAAAGCAACTCTGACTGCGGCATTTTGGCCCCTGCATTATTCGACCAATAGAACGCCGGGTGGTTCTTATCTGGATCCGGATAAAATTGTCTCGTTTGTTGCATTCACGAGCGCCATCATGGTGCTCTTTTGTGATCCATTTTTGACTTCGCAGGCAGTCGACCACGATGGAACGCGCGACTCTGACATTTCTTACCGTGAACGACGTCTACGACATTGTACCAAACGAGCAAGGCCGCGGAGGTGCGCTTTGACTTGTGTGCCGACCTCATCCACTCGTCTCTAGGCATGGCCGAATTGGCGACCTTGATCAAAGACGAACGAGCTAAAGTCCCAGTGGCCAACCACACGCTCCTCACGATCAACGGTGACTTTCTCTCCGCATCGCAAGCAGGCGAGCATTACAAAGGGTGAACCTCTACCATGCAACTCCTCTCATGTTGCATTATAGCGCGCACATGATTGACATTTTGAATCAAATGGACTTTGATTATGCAGTATACGGTACGACTTCATGATGCACCACCAATATGATGCGATGACGCGGACATAGGAAACCATGAATTCGACTTTGGGTCAGATGTGCTCGTGGAACGAGTGAAGGAATCAAACTTCAAGTGGTTCGGATCGAATGTGCGTGATAAGGCAACCAACAACGTCTTGGGTGGCGGCTTGGACACGGTCATCTTTCCAATTGGCCCCAATGGTACATACCTGAATTGTTTGCCTTTGGTCTGAATTGTGGTTTGGGTGCAGGCGCGATCAAGGTCGGCATGTTTGGCGTGTGCACACCCGAGACGCCGCAACTCTCGTTTCCAGGGGACAAAGTCTATTTCCAAGATATTTTTGAAACCTCCAAGGTGCGTCGTCGCCGCATTGCTTGGTTACGTTAACTGACTGGCGTGTGCTCTTTCCCAGCGTTGCGTGGAGGAGCTCAAGAGCCAAGGCGCCGACATCATCGTGGCGTTGACCCACGTGAGCATCGCCCATGACAAACTGCTGGCGAAGAAGGTTCCTGGCATCGACGTCATGATTGGCGGTCATGACCACGATCCCTTCACCCTGTACCAAGGCAATACGTTCATCCACAAATCGGGCCAGAACGCGTATTGGTTGGGTCGCTTGGATTTTGACATTTCCAAGAATGTTGAATCCAAAAAAGTGGACATCACACCTGGCTGGAAAATGATTTCCAATCAAAACTTGACACCAGATGCGACCATTCAAGCGTTGGTACGAGATGCATACGAAGTGGTTGAACGGTTTCTCACATTGGCGTAGGTGCACAAATACATGGCTCCTTTTCAAACGAATGACCTCTTGGAACAAGGCGCGCGGCAAATCGCAGT
>VJMH01005594.1:0-21852 GCA_009835185.1 Aphanomyces stellatus | reverse complement strand
TCTTTGCTATAGCTGAAGATTTTGTTAAATCTTTCGTCATTAGATACAACTGAAACGTGGTAAATGCCAAAGCTAAATCCACATTTAGGGATTTTGAAAATATTACATTCTTCTCCTTTAACCATGGGAAATGTAAACGATGGATTATTTAATAGATTTGGATAAAATTGGGTTTTATCGTATGTAAAAACATTATCGTATACACCAGCTTTATGGTAGATAAGGCCACCATTATTGCATTTATCAAAGTAATTATCTTCAATCAATTCAATTGTATCAAATTTTGAAAAGTCTTTTTGCTTATTCATCTTAATAAATCGAATGATATTATTGCTATGTGTACGATAATACGTTTTACCACCTTTACTTAGTTTATTACAGAAGTAATCGAACTTCGATTCAGATAATATTTCACTGCGCCATTTAATCAAATCATGACTAAATTTTACTAATCCATCGTTTCTTGCTTTGTAATCCTTCAATAATTCAAACTGGTTAATATTATATTCTAAAGTCAAAACAGTTTTAAACTCCTTAGTTTCATAATTATAGGTTTCAAATAAATTATTAGAGTTTTTAAACCATGTGATAAAATTAGGGAAATCCATAACTTTTTAGTTCTATATATTATATATATTTAACCTTAAAATAAACATTGTTTTATCTGCACAATGTAGAGATATATTTTAAAAAATATAGTGAACTTATTTAGTGAAGAGTACATATTCAACCTTATAAAAATTATCCGCTGTATCACAAGTGTTTAAAACAGTATTTGTCTTTTTCAGATTTCTCTATGGAAATCAAACATTGCAATAACTTGTTTTTCCGTGATTTTGTTTTTGACCAAAATCAAAACATTGCTATAATTTGTTTTTCTGTGATTTTGTTTTTGACCAAATACAAACTACTGAATTACTTGTGTTTTTGTGATTTTGTTTTTGACCAAATACAAACTACTGAATTACTTGTGTTTTTGTTTTATTGTGTTTCTCTATAAATACATAAACACTTCAACACACCGGGTATAGGAGTTTTGAAAAGTTTATGTCATTTTGTATTTCATCTCTAACTTCATTATTCCTTCTTTAAACTCCTTACGTCGCTTTTCACTTTTCTTTAAACCTCCTCTACTTATTTCTTCTCTAAGTTCTTTAAATAGCCCGTTTCACTCCGTGAGCGAAAGCGAGCATGATGGTAGGGGGGAGTCTCTCTCTCTCTCTCTCTCTATCGTTTTTTTACCCAAAGGCCCGAATGTCGAAGCCGGAAATGACTGAGTAGACCTAGTTCAATGACACACGTGATTATTCAACGTTGCAACCTGTGGTTGCTTGACTTTCCTCGATTTGCAACTATATTGGGCAAGCATGGCTTGAGACCCGTTTCAAAAACACTTTTAAATGTTTCTGTGCACCATCTCTTTTCTTCGCCGTATTGAGTGCTTCGAAGAATTTTGTACGAAACGAATACTAGTACTAGCTTAAATCCCAAAGAGTACTTGAACGATTAGAATTTGCAAATACTTCGTTCAATTCATGTATAAGTGCAACTTAATAACTTTACCAATTGCATCGGACCAATATCAAGGTGCTTCAGTCAACATACCAGGTAACTCCCCAAAAAATGCACTCGCATGTTGAGTTGCTTTCGAAGAGTGCAACTTGTCGAGCTCTCAATAAGGATTTTGCCACGTCATATCAGCGCTGTCTGGCGCGGCAATATCACCAACAGTTCAGTAACTTGAAGGGCAATCCAATATGTTAGCGTTTTGGCGTCATAAAGTTCAAACTGTCAATCAAATGGCCAAATGGTTCGAGCAAGAAGAAGGCATACGGCACCGGGTCATCAAATGAGCAAAACGCAAAACGGCATGCCTGTGTTGAATCATGAACTGATCGAAACATATTAATCACACGGCTTGCCACCAACGAACTCAAACAACCGATGCAATTCACTGTTCTGGATTCGAAAAACCTAGCTTGGAGGCGCCCGCCGAGTTCGCATCTGTTCGATGGTGGCGTGGGGAGAAATACGACTTTCAAAATGTACAATACCTCGAAGGTATTTGATTTTACTCCGGTGTCACACTTCAGAAATAAAAGTCCCGAGTTGGCGGCGAGTGGGATTTTGAGGCGCTCTTTTCCCGTCGTTTCGACGAAAGGGTTTCAAGAGGAAAGGTATTGGACCGAGATCGTGGACCTGAAACTATTCTCCTCCAAGACAACCCCGGTGTAATCTGCGACCCTGGGCCTGATAAAAGGGCAGTAATATGCTGAAATGAGACTCTTTGGAGGTAATTTTTGTGAAAAATATGTACTCCGGCCTAGTGCATGATGTTACGCGACATGTGGCTCTCCTTTTCACATGGTCCATGTACTTGTTTAAAGTAATTATCTACGAAACAACGAACCGCGACAAACCCCTCGAACTTCCTCTGCCTCGTTACCCCGAGACCTCGTGGGTATTAAGAAGCGCAATGTTTCCCCGTCGTGTATCATATGAGTTGACTTCACACGCCGACCTCCATTGGAAGGTTGGAGGGCACCTTGTTCGTACTCTGAAATGTTGCTTGACACAGTTCACCTCGACAATTGTACAAAAGCAGTATAGTGACACTATGTGGCACAGCACTGTCTTCAATCGCCCCTGGCATCCACAAACTGCACTGCCGACGGCGGCTCCATCAACCATGGTTCGACGGCTCCATGGAAGCGGCGACGCCTGGAAAGACCCCCTGCCGATGCTTCCGTGGTACACGCTCGCGCTCGCCCTCTCGGCAGGCATGTCCTTGGGCACATGCTTCACGGTCTTCAAACGGGCAAACGTGATGCGAGACGCCGGTCACGGCACCATGTTTATGACGTGTGTCTGCCTGGGTCTTTGGTCCATCGCGTCCCTCACGCGTACCTTTGCCATCTTCATGCACGACCGGAGCGACAACCTCGAGCTTCCCCCCATCCTCCATACCTCGATCGCGACCGAAGTCTTGTTCAACGCGACTTCCATTTGGTTTGTCCTCGTTGCGTACGAGATCCAAAGGCGCGCGCTGCGTCCGCGGACGGACTCTAGCAATCGCACGGCCATGTTCTGGTACACCACCGTCGTCTACGGCATCACGGCCGCCCTCCTCGTCGCATTTGTCGTCCTCGAAGGCAGTTCGTTTCAACTTTTAGTCGATGACGGCGACGGTCGCGGCCCCCAGCCGGAATCGCTGGTCCTCTTCATCATCGAGCGCGTCTCGTGGGTAACGCACATCATCCGCACCGCCTCCGTCCTCTTTATTGGCGGGATGGCTGCCTGGCTTTTCCTCAAGCGGCGCCAAGTCGTGTTTCGGAAAATGCCCGGAGGCCTCCTCCTGATCGTCACGCTCTTCTCATTGCTCCATCTTCCCTACATTGTCATCCATCCGCTCTGCGACACCAAAGTCATCGACGTGGAGCGTCACCCAATGTTGCCCAGTGTCGCCAAGCTCGTCACGTTCTCCACGGGTGCCGTCGTCTCGCTACTCATGGGGCTATCGGTCGCCAGCTTTGATGCTTTCTTCCACGTGGACGAAGGTTGGGGGTCATCGGCTAAGGCATCGTTCCACCACGAGGAGTTTTTTGTGCTCTCTGATAGCTCTCCGCTCGGCCGCCGCCGACGAATTTAATAAAGGGTGCATGTTCGACCCCGTGTTGCTAGTCGCTTGGAAAACACCAAGTCCAACTTAATGAGATTAAACTCGACCGGGTGCTTTGCTGCTCCATGAGAAGGAAGGCGATGGGCTACATTGTGGTGTATCATGCATGCCCCATGGGCGTCGTTTTTCATGTGTTCTCGAAAAACGAGGCTCAGTTGCTGCCTGCAACTGTGCGTGCCACGTGTGGTGGGATGAGATGACACCACGACATAATGGGGCTGTCTGGCCTGGCCACGTCATTGAACACATGTGTACTGTTCCGTTCTCATTCGTGCTCTCCTTGGTTTTACCACCGACTGCTGCATGATACTCAGCATCGATCCCTCCACTTCATCGAAGGCATTCATGAGAGATGCTTGGCCCTCCATCACCTCAAATAATTTCAGTATGGCTCATAACCAGTCAAAATATTCTAATGTCGAGGTCCCGTGCGGCCCGACGCGTGGTGCGCAACATGCTGTCACAAGCCGACGCCATGTAATCCGACGCAGTGGCCGGGCGTCCATTAATACAACGATAAGCCCATGGCGATGCTTCCGTGGTACACACTCACGCTCGCCATGTCGGTGGGTATGTCCTTGGGCACATGCTTTACAGTCGTCAAATGGACCGACGTGATGCGGGACCCTGGCCACGGCACCATGTTCATGACGTGTGTCTGCCTGGGACTCTGGTCCGTTGCGTCCATCATGCGGACCTTTGCCATTTTCATGCAAGGCCGCCTCGACGACCTCGACCAAGCTATGATCCTCAACTGCTCCATGGCGACCGAACTCTTCTTCAACGCGGCGTCCATTTGGTTTGTCCTCGTCGCATACGAGATCCCCCCAACGGCGCGCGCTGTATTCACGGACGGAAGCCAGCAATCGCACAGCCATGCTCTGGTACACGGGCAGTGTCAACGGCATCACCACCGACCACCTTCTTGGGCTCGTTGGGCTGGAGAATTGCAACGTCCAAGTGCAAGTCCACCACAACATTGATGGCACCAAACTCGAATCATTGGCCGCCTACATCCTCGAAAGCGTGTCGTGGGTGACCCACAGCATCCGCACCATCGCCGTCCTCTTTGTTGGTGGAATGTCTGCCTGGCTGTTTCTCCAGCGTGGTCAAGTCGCGTTTCGAAAGCTGCCTGGCGCACTCGTCTCAATCGTCGCACTCTTTTTCATCCTCCACGTCCCCTACCTCGTCATCGACCCCCTCTGCGATGCCAACGTCATCGACGTGGAGCGTCACCCAATGTTGCCCAGTGTCGCCAAGCTCATCATGTTCTCCACAGGGGCAGTCGTCTCGCTGCTCATGGGGCTCTCCGTCGCCAGCATTGATGATTTTTTCCACATCGAGCGACGGTGGAGCTCGGATCATGCGACCAAAATGGCGTTCCGCCACGATGAGTTCTTTGTGCTCTCCGACAGCCCTGCCCACGGCCGTCGCCGACGAATGTAATGTACTAGTATAAAGTATGACCACGATGAAACACTGCCCAAAGGCGGGAAACTTGCAAGTGGCGCAACCTTTGGCGATGGTGCCATCAAACACTGGACGTTGCAATTGGCAGCACAATGGCGCTCTGGTGTTGCGATTGGCCCGAGGCGTGCTCTTGAGGCGTGGCACCGAGGATTGTTTTGCTGCCAGATTTATCTGTGAATGTGGTTTGTGATTTTGCATTCGCCTTGTTGAGTTGTAAAAAATAGAACATAGATTCAGACGACGAAGAATATAAGGCGCGTCGAAGTTTTTCAATCATTGTCACTTGAACGCATAATCGCAGCCAATCAGAGACCAGGGCTCAAACAAAATAATATTATTGGTCAATATTTCCGAAGTTCGAAGTATTATAACCAATCAAAATTCGGAGCAGTTGTGGATTCGAAGACACAATAGCGCCTCAAATTCCTGCAATCCATTCACGAAGTGTGTATTTTGACGCCGTTTCAAATAGATTATTTCGTACGTTGTTGACAGAGGGGGCCGGTGGCGCGCTGAACTCAATCCAGCTATGAGCTGGTGTCTTGCACACTTCGAGACACATCCAAACGAGAGATGATCACGCGGCAGCTCCATGGAAGTGGAGATGAAAGAGAAGAACCCGCGGCCATGATCCTTCTCTACACTGTCGCCTTGGCCATGTCGGCGGGAATGTCGATGGCGACGTGTGCCACCGTCTTCAAATGGGCGGACGTGATGCGAGACGCGGGGCATGGTACAATGTTCATGGCGTTCGTGTGCATGTGCCTCTGGTCGATTTCCTCTCTCATGCGAATCATTGCTGTCTACCTCAACGATCGTGACGACACACTCGCGAATCGAACGATACTCAATCTCTCGATTCCGACCGAAGTCTTCTACAACGCGGCGTCCTTTTGGTTTGCTCTCATCGCGTATGAGATTCAGCGCCGTGCCCTCCGTCCGCGCACAGCGTCCAGCAACCGCACCGCCATGATCTGGTATACCGCGGTCATCTTTGGCGCGGCGGCCGTCTTGCTTGCGTCGTTGTTTGTGCTCGACTGTTTCAACGTCATTGTCGACGACGACGACGAAGGCATCGTCGAGCAGAAGCGCTTGGTCCGGTACATTTTAGAGCACGTGTCGTGGGTGACTCAAGGCATCCGCTCCGCCGCGGTACTCTACGCCGGCGGCATGGCGCTTTGGCTCTACCGGAAGCGCGGCCTCGTCGCGTTTGAAAAGTTACCACGCGCGTTGCTTGGGATCGTCACGCTCTTCTTCCTCCTCAATGTGCCCGACCTCATTGTCGACCCACTCTGTGATTTCAAGGTTATCGACACGGACGTGTATCCGTTCATGCCGAGCGTGGTCAAGTTTATCAAGTTCTCCGTCGGCGGCGCCATCTCGCTGCTCATGGGTGGGTCCGTCGCGGGCTTTGATGTGTTTTTTCATGTGGCGCGGCCCCGCTCTCGGTTGTCTCCTGCCACATCAGGCAATTCCATCGCAGCCGCCCCGCAAAACTTGGATTTCTTTGTCATCTCAGACGCGAGCCCCACCACGGTGATGCGATAATAATATATTAATGAGTTATGTTTCAATGTACTTGGCAAAGAGGCCCTGTGCGTCCACAAGGGCTTTGATCTCGAGGTTGTTTCCACTTGGATCCTTGAAAAAGAGCTTCCATTGTTCCCCTGGACGACCTTCGTACCGCACGTGCGGCGGCAGCGTGAAGCGGACGCCAGACGTTTCCATGCGCTCTCGGAAGGAATGGAATTCGCCCACGCTCAAGCACACGCCAAAATGGGGCATCGGGACGTCATCCCCCGCTACACAAACAATTGTGTCGATGAGAGTTCACACACACACGCAAATGAATGGAAGGCGTACCCGCAGGCAAGTCCACGCAGCGATACGTCGGCCCCGCGTTGTGAATCACGAGTTGATGGCCAAACATGTTGTACACCTACGTCAAGCCGTGCCAATGAGCAACCTGAGACTCGGTGGGTTCTTGCCTGGTACGTCGGACCCGTCACTCCCTCCTCGAAACCGAGGAGGCCGCCGTAAAACTCCTTGGCTACGAGGATAGATGTGAGGTACTTGCCACGCACACCGAGTACCGAGGTTGAGGTCATGGACGGGGACAGCCAAGTGAAAGGGAGTATGGGAGTGTGACATGCGACTCCCTCGATAGACAGAAGAGGATGTGAGCGCGCGGCGAACGACTCGATGCATCATACGCTCCTTCGTGTGGGTGTTCTGTGGCAACTTGGGATCTGTAATTCTCTTCCACTGCCCAAAATACCCGAGTGCCAGGTCATCACGATATTTGCTTCAGCCAATCAGAAGCAAGAAATGTCCGATCGGGCGACTCAACGAGCGCCTGTGATAGGTACTTTGACTTGGAGTTTGTATGCTGGCAATGTGTTCTGTCTTTTTTTGCGTCAGATGTGAATTTGTTTTGTCAGGCTTTATTCTCGCTATAGAAAAAGTAAGTTATTTTATTTGACGAGCATCTTCAAGTATGATGTCCAATCGCCAAACCGCTGTTCTTTGAGACGGTGGCTGTGAGAGCGCAAGCGGCGGCAAGTCGAGGCCGCGAGGGGCCGCGAGGAATTGATCTTGAAGTCGCAAGCATCATGTTGTCGGAGTACATGTGACGCAGCCCTCTTTGTACGATCGAAGTGGGTGCAATACGTCACAGCGGCGATGTTGGGATCGCGGGCCTCGTGTTGATGTATTTTGTCACGAGTCACGGATGCATTGAAGTCGTGAACCTCTTGGAGCTAAATCGGATGACTCACATTGTGTGGGTCCGCTGGCCCTTCCTGTTTGTGTCTGAGCCGGCCCCGCAATGTGGAGTTATGATGCGAGACCAGCATCACCCTCACGGACACGTCAGACACAAACTGAGGCACATGGCGGGGAGTAGGCTTGAGCAGATCATAGCTAGAGCGCCGTGGAATGTCGACAGTCGCTTCGGTCGCCGCGAAAGAACTCGAGAATTGGATTCAGGTGCGCGAACAATGCATTCGAGCTGTGAACATTAAATTTGTAGATGAGTGCAAAATCAAACCTTTAATTTGTAGGTTTCGGTCGTTGTCAGACCCAGCCGGATAACGCATGTTCATCCGGACGATTCAACCACACGATTGATAACGGCCAGGGCGGCGCATTGGACAGCGGCGAGAGCGACGATGACGGCCTTGTCGATGTGCATCGAGTGCGAGGACACGGAAGCGAGTCTTTCGTGTGAGGAATGCGCCGATCTGTACTGCGATCTGTGTTTCCAGGCGCAGCATCGGTCCGGCACCCGCGCCAAGCACACAAAGACGCCATTGCAAGCGCCGCCGACCGACGCGGCGGCGGCATCACCGCCACCAGCCCCCGTCGTGTCAGACGCCACGCCTCTTGCGCAAGCACCAATCCATCAACTGGACGACCCCGCAGACGACTTTGTCATGGACGAAGCGACGCTGGCAAAGGAAACCCAACTCGTGTTGCGACGCGCAAAATTCATCCCGATGCGGCTGACCGAGGCCGAGCGCGTCCAGTTCAACCTGCTCGACGCGGGGCTGAACGTGTCCGAGTACACGGACAAGGTCGACATCCTCTCGTACCGGTCCCCCGTCAAGCGCATCCTGACCGAGTTGACGGACCTCTTCAACATCATGTCGGGCATGATGGTCGCGAGCGACTTTCGGAACGGGAAGAAGAAGATTGCAGGGCAAAAGTACCACGACAACGCCGACTTTTTCAAATCTGTGTTCGAAATCGGCCGGCGGTACAAAATTATGAACCCAGGTGCGTCGTCGTCGTCGTCGTCATCCGCTCACTACTTGGCAGAGCGCATGCGCAACAACTATGGCAAGATGATCTACCTTCTCCAAGACGCGAGCATGCAGGAAATCGAAGATCACTTTGAGTTTAGCTGCATCGAACCGACGCACACGGTCCACACGTTCTTGGACGCCCACAACGCGCTCGACCTGCTCGAGGACGCCGACGTGCCGCTGGCGACGCGGTCGCTCACCGACTCGTGCAGCCCCGCGCAGCGCGCCGTCAAAGCCAACGCGATTGAAGCCATCGTCTCTCGGTAGGGACCACAACTCTCTCTGTCGTCGGGTTGTATACACACCGACACACCGTCGTCGTCTAGACACGCGTCGGCCAACTTGACGAGCGACGCGATCCGGCTCATCTTGAGCTCGATCGACGACAACAACAGCTACCTCGCACTCAACTGCAACCCGATCACGCGCATGCAAGAGCTGCTCGAAAAATACTTTACGTCGCCGGCGCCCTTTAGCCTTGAGATCCGCGCCGGCAAGAATGGCGCGCGGTTGAGCCATTCGCACAAGACGCAGTATGCGTATGCGATGCAATCGCTGTCGCTGTGGAAGAACATCACGCTCGAGATGTTTCCCCTCTGGTTTGCGGTCGAAGAGGATTTGATCCATGGCGGCGGCTACCGCTTGCGGGTACACCCGCATTTCGCTTCTGCATGTTGAGAGATTGTAGGACACGGGCCAGGGACTCAACCGCATGCAGCGCGCGCCGCACACGTCGCATTTAATCCACGCAATCCTCGCGCATACGCAAAAGACATCGCCCATGGCGTGGGTCGGGTCCTCGGTGATCCACTTGGGCGACCACAACGTCCCGAACGCGCTCATGTTTATCGACAAGTACACGCAAGTCTCGCGCATCCTGAGTCCCATCGTCCAAACATGCGAGTTTGTCACGCGCATGCAACACGACGCGTACATCCAAGGCATGGGCGGCGCCGAGCACGTTCGCCAATCGATCCTCGCTGACTTTTTCAAGCATGGATTTGACGGGAGCGGCGCCGACAACTTTTTCGACGCGGGCTCGTGCATCGATGGCCGCCTCACGAGTGCGTGGAACTGGTGCTCCAAGATCGAGAAGAAGCCGTTCTACCACGTCTTTCTCATGGCTGGCTTTGTCGGCTTTGACGGGAGTTTTGAAAAGTAGAGGCGACAGCATGCTGCCACGTCATGGGATTGCGACACCCGCTCTAAATATAGACTCTGCAATCCCATTCTGTTGTGTTTGTCCTCGGAGCATGGTCTTGAGTCGCGACAACGACGACGAGAGTTCGACTTGATGCCGAACGCAAGGACCACAACCCAACACCAATCACAAACCCGCCGCCTGCAGCTCCAGCAAGCTCCCCTCCACCTCCCATCAACGGCCAAAACGACGCGACTCGCGTCGGCATCCACGCCGCAGCTCAAGTCGCCATGGGTCCAACAAGGCAAACCGATTCAACTCGACCCGCTCGTGGCACTCGACCCGCCCAGACGACTCTCCCAACGACCGGACGAGTCGCAAGACGAGGCGTTCCATCGACTTGTGGACGTCGTCACCGTGTATCTCCGTGACGAGAACGCGCCCGAGGCTGCCGCGGCGCTCGCGGCGGCCTTGGAACACGTCGAACAGCGCCATTACTCGCGCCTCGCGATGCGAAAGCAGCACGTGGAAGAGCTCAAGCAGTTGGAAGTGGCGCTGGAGCGGCTCGAGGAAAGCACGGACGGCCAGCGCCGCACGTTTCGGCAGCGGGGAAACCAGTGCCTTCATGCGATGTCCACGCCTCTTCTGCGCCACCAAGTCGACGGCAACTTGACCTCGCTCCTCCACGACGCGGTCGTCGCGTACAAAAAGGCCGGCGACAACCGGTGCGGCTCGTCCTATATCATGTCTTGAGGATACTAGTGTGGGTGTAGATACGAATCGATCCCGGCACTCGAAGACAAAATCAAGGGAGACCGGCTGTACGCCCAAGCGACGGCGGCACTCGAGGCCGCCGACGACGTGAACGCTGCGTGGCAACTCATGACGCAAGCCGCCGCCGCGTACGCCGCGTACCACACGTCGCCCCACTTTGAGCAATGTCAACTCATGCTCTCGCTCGGGGCGACCGACGTCCAGTGGTCGCACGTACGTCGCCTCTCGTCGTTGGATCTGTCACAAGGGCGTAGCAAGTCCATCGCGAATTGGCCGAATGTTTCGAGACGCGGCGGCTGGACACGACACGCGATCGGTTCGAAGCCGCCGCGGTTGCATCCCTCCTCCATGCCATGGACACGTCCAAGCAGTGTGCCGCCGACGGCAACGCGGCCGCCGCGCTCGCACACGTCCATCGCTGCCAGCGCGTCTTGCAGTGGCTCACGCAGCACGGCCAGACGACGGCGCTCGCGGCATGCGGTGTCACACTCGCCACGATCCGCGCGCTCGAGACCAAGCTGCATCGCATGAACGTCACGCACACAAGCGCCAAGCTGACGTCGCTGAGCGAGTACGAGCTCGGCCAAGTCGTGGCCCAATGGACGCAGCTCGCGGCCACGGACGGCGAACTGGCCGAGCTCCTGGCCGCCGACGCGCTCGTCCCGTCCATCGTAGCCATCGTCACGCGCAGCCCCCGCCTTGCCGCCGCGCACCTCGCGGCGACGCATCGGCTCGTCGACGTCGTCCTGCACGCGCTGCCGCCAGGTACCGCCTGGTTCGTGTCCTCGCAACGCTGAGGAGTGTAGACCAAGCGGCGGCGTGGACAGGCACCGTGTTGAAGATGCAATGTGACGTGGCGACGGCCGCGCCGCCCCTCGCGAGCGCCGCCGCGCTCGCTCGCGTCGTCGCGCTCACAACCACCAAGCCCATCCTCCACCACGTGGTCCAGAAATGCCGCCTCGTGGACGTGGCGCTGGCGCTGCGCGACGTGGTGTTTGGCGACGCAGACACGATGGCGGCCGTCGCCGCGGCGCTCACGCACTGCACGGTCCTCCAGCCAAAGTGTTTTGTCGACGACCCGCGCGCGGTCCAGCTCACGTGCGCGCTCATGATGCGGCACGGGTCGACGCACGCACGCCTCGTCGCCGACTGCGTCGCCGTCTTGGCCGCGGCGTTTGCAAACGGGACGCCGCCCGCCAAGGCTGGGGACTGGCAAGTGGTCGCGTGCGTCGCGCAGGCGCTCCCGGCAGTGTCGTCGTCGACTATCCGGCCGCTGCTCGCGCTCGTGCGGGACCTCGCGGCGCAGGACAAGCGCGTGGCGGCGCAATGCCGACAGCACCGCGCCGCGTTCCTCGCGGTCATCGCAGACGACGACGACTCAATGGCCTCGTTGTTTGCCGCGCCGTTGACGTAATGACTCAGGTGTGCTTGGCTTTTATTTTTGCTGTGAGGTGTTCGAGCGCGAGGCGCAACGTGTTGGCATGGTCTTGGACGGCACGCTTGATCCCATCGTTCTTGGCCGACGCTTCAAGCTCCTCGGCTTTGAGGAGCGCAGAAATGATCGACGACGACTGGTCCATGAGATGGCTGAGCGAGTCGGCCGACGACGTCGACGATGGCAGGCCGACCGAGGCGGGCGGTTTGCCGCCGAGCAGTCGCGACTCGCGCACGGTCTCGTCGAGGCCACAGTCGCCGTCGCTGCCGTCGGGATTGAGCCGCCGCACGCGCAACTGCTGGTCGTCCAAAACATGGCAATGGCCATGGTTCGCTTCGCCCCACAGTGCCAGCAGCTTGGCCTTGGACTCTTCTGTGATGGACCACGTCCGCGTTGCTTTGAGCATCGTGGCGTTGAAACTAAACTGACAATCGAGACGCTTGCTCTTGGATCGGCGCGACTTGACGCCGTCCTTCTTGGGTGTCGGGCGGCCGCCAAGGTCGCACCGGTATTTCTCTAGATGGACGTGAGGCGATCGCGATACAATGATGGCGGGCGACGTACGTGTGCAAATCTCCTTCACGACGCGTCCATCGATGAGATCGACTCTTGATTTGCGTGAACATTTGACGAGCGGCATGTGGAGGCGCTGGAACGCGTCCAAGACGTACGCATCGAAATCGTCTTTGTTGGTCGAGGTGAACTCGAGGACAAAGGTAACGTCGTACGGGTCTTCGCGGGGGGCGATAGAGGATGGCGACGATGACGACATACAGTTGACGGACGCAGCGCCGCGCGCGTGGGATGATACGACTTCGAGGGAAGATGCTCCTCCTACTTCTGTCGGTTCCATGCGACCTTCCGGAGGGAAGGCTTGAAGGAAGGCGGGGGAATTTTGACGCTTCGTTTGAATTGTGGATCAATGATGTTTAAACACGTTTATTATATTAAGTGCGGCTTGATTAAGTGTGATTCACTTTCTATGATAATCTTCATAACGAGCGTGATGACACCTACCCCCCTACACGGGCTACTGGGAGATATAACGAACCCTGGGCCCCTCCCTTCATCCGCTCCATTTTCTTGGTGAGGGAACGCTCCTCAGGTCAAAGGGCGGCACAGGGCCGACCTCAAGCTTTTAGATTCGACTGTGCGACATGCATATGGGCTTGAAGTTGGTGATTCACTTGTTGAATTTCGTACTTAATAAAACCTTGGATGGGTTTTATTGCGTTTTTCCCTGTGGTAAGATCATGGGAACCCCACACAACGGTGGGTCATTCCTGGATTTTGCGTGGCTATCACAAGCATTATGCGATCTGCCCTCTTCCGAAATGTCATGCGCCCGGCGATGCCCAAGACTCACGTACGTTAGGCAATCATGCAACAGGATCATTGTCGTCGTCCCGCTTACCTCGTTCTCCTACAGATGCCGATGTGGGCGGCCGCCTTCTCGACGGTGTCGGAACCGGTGACCCCCGCCGCGCGCAAGTTGGCGTTCAAGAAGAAATTGGAAGAGACGCGCCAAAAGGCGTTGCTCGGCGGTGGTGCGAAGCGCCAAGAAGCCCAACATAACAAGGGCAAGCTCACGGCGCGTGAACGCTTGGAGTTGCTCTTGGACGAAGGCTCGTTCCGCGAATACGACATGCTCAAGACGCATCGTTGCAAGGACTTTGGCATGGAAAAGCAAGAATACCCCGGTGATGGTGTCATCACCGGCCACGGTTTGATCAACGGTCGCTTGACGTATGTCTTTTCGCAAGATTTCACAGTCTTGGGCGGCAGTTTGTCGGAAACGTATGCCGAGAAGATCGTCAAGGTCATGGACAAAGCCATGAAGATGGGCGCACCCGTGATCGGCCTCAACGATTCTGGCGGGGCGCGTATCCAAGAAGGAGTGGCGTCGCTTGCCGGGTACGCCGACATTTTCCAATTGAACGTTTTGGCGTCGGGCGTCGTGCCGCAATTGACGATGATCATGGGGCCGTGCGCCGGCGGCGCCGTCTACTCGCCCGCGATGACCGACTTTGTCTTTATGTGCCGCGATTCGTCGTACATGTTTGTGACGGGCCCCGACGTGGTCAAGACCGTCACGAACGAAGAAGTGACGCAGGAACAATTGGGCGGCGCCGTCACGCACACCAAGACGTCGGGCGTGGCGCACAAGGCCTTTGACAACGACGTCGAGGCGCTCCGCGAAATGCGCCGTTTCTTTGATTTCTTGCCGCTCAACAACAAGGGTACGTCGTCGATGTCGTGAGATATCGTTGGTGTCATGGCGCACGCATGTAGAAAAGCCGCCGGTCAAGGACACGGGCGACGACCGCCATCGCCCCGTGCCGACGCTCGAAAGCATTGTCCCGCCCGACCCGAACGTCCCGTACAACATGCGCGACGTGATCCACCAATTGGTTGACAATGCTGACTTTTACGAGATCATGCCCGACTACGCCAAGAACATCCTCGTCGGCCTCGCGCGCTTTGAAGGCCGCGTCGTCGGCATCGTGGCCAACCAGCCCATGGAACTGGCCGGCTGCTTGGACATCAACTCGTCGGTCAAGGCCGCGCGCTTTGTCCGCTTTTGCGACTCGTTCAACATCCCGCTCGTGACGCTCGTCGACGTGCCGGGTTTCTTGCCCGGCACGGACCAAGAGTACGCCGGCATCATCCGTCACGGCGCCAAGCTCTTGTACGCGTACGCCGAAGCGACCGTGCCCAAGATCACGGTCATCACGCGCAAGGCGTACGGCGGCGCGTACGACGTCATGAGCTCCAAGCATTTGCGCGGCGACGTCAACTATGCGTGGCCGTCGGCGGAAATCGCTGTGATGGGGGCCAAGGGCGCCGTCGAAATCATCTTTCGCGGCCAAAACGTCGAAGAAAACACGGCCGACTATGAAGAAAAGTTTGCAAACCCGCTCGTGGCGGCCCAGCGCGGCTTTGTTGACGACATCATTGAGCCCACGTCGACGCGCGTGCGGATCTGCGAGGATTTGGACTCGTTGCAGACCAAGACGCTCGTGAACCCGTGGAAGAAGCATGGCAACATCCCGCTCTAAGCCATCGTGACAATCTTACACTTGTGTCTCACATGTTTGTGTTTTATCGACGCTGCGGAGACGTCGTGCGGTCGTCGTCGTCGTCGCGCAGGTCCAGCACCATGGCGAACAAATTGTCACTGCTCCCACGCACAAACGCTTCGATCACTACTTCCTGCGCGATCGCATGCACGTCGTGGCCGCGCCGCTCCCAAAGAAAGTCGCCCGCGACGTTGTTCTCGAGTGTTTCCCACACGCCATCGGACGCGATGAGAAGAAACGCTGCCGACGCGTTGAGCGCAACGTGCGCGACGTCCGGGTCGCAGCTCACATATTGGCTCAAGTGCCGGTCGCCCAACGTGCGCGACACTGCCAGTTGGCCCATGACGCGCCAAACGCCAATGAACGACACAAACCCTACACGGACGAGTCATCGCCAAACGACACAACTTAAGGCGTACCGCCGCTCGACTCGATGCGACGCCTCTCGCTGGGGTCGTTGGGCGAATGGTCTTTGGTCAGAACGTGGACACCGACGTGGCTCTCTTGGTCGTCGCTTGGCGGGGTCGTGTAGAGCACGGCGCGGGAATCGCCGACGTTGGCGCTCACGAGTCGCCGCTGGCTGGGAAAATGCAACACGACCGTCAGCGTCGTGCCAGAAAAGTCCGTCTCGTTCGCTTGGGCGATAAACTGCGCGTGGAGGTCGGCCAAAGTTTGCCGCAACGCGAGTTCGTCGAGGAGTCGCCAGTCGGTGGGCTCGGTGCCGTTGGTTGCCTGTTCGCGCGCGGCCTGCAAACCAACGACTTGGTGTCGTCAGATTGTGCGCACGCCTACCTCGTAGTGGGCAGCAAACGTCGCGCCGAGTCGATCCCGCACAAACGTGGCGGCGCCCGTGCCCATGTGGCCATCCAACACGGCGTACAAATCGTACCCGAGCGCGTCGTTGGCCTACAAGGAACAAGTGTATGACGTGGCACCCTCCAACACTACCTCGACATAAAACATGTCTTCCATGTACTTGCGGCGGCCGTTGAACATGGCGTGGCCGTGCGGGCGATGCGTCTCGACCATCTCAGCGCCCGAGGTCGACGATGGCAGCTGCTGTCGAATGCCCGCGGCCGCGTAGTGGCAAAAGGCGCTCGGGGTCGTGTGTCGCCGCGCGTGAAGATGACGGGTGCACGCGTCGAGACTCGAGAACGCGCGGCCGCATGAGCAGAAATACGCCGTCGGGAGTTCGTAATTTCGTTGGATGAAGGCCGTGTTGACGCGGTTCGCGCGCTTCGATTCGAGGTACGCTTGGTGGAGCAAGAGGTCAGCGCGGGTCGGGAACGCGCGCTGCGACTCTTGACACACGTACGGCCCCTGAAAGTACGCCTACAACGTCAAGGGATGGTTGGACGACATGGCGCAGGTTCGTTGTACGTGGTCTAGAGCATCGCGGGCCGTGATGCGCTTCTCGGGGTCCCATTGTAACAAGTTCCAGAGGAGATGGAGGCCGTCAGCGTCTTGGAAGCCACGGCCGAGTGGATCGCGTTTTTGAATCGTCGTGTTGAACGTCCCAAAGTTGCACGTGCTGTGGACGACCGCGTAGTCTTCGTGGTATCGGTAGAGCGAGGGTGGCTGGAAGATGCAAAATTCCGTCAAGACATGGAGGAGGTAGCTCTTGGTGCGCATGGCCTCGCTCTGAGGGAAGCAAGTCAAGCACAGAGTGTAGTATCAGATGCGTACTTTGTCATGCAAATGCGCGTCCACTTTGGCGCGGGCGCGGGACGTGATGGAAAAGACATGGGGCGACCCCAAGATGAGCTCGAGGAAGACGACGCCGACCGACCACATGTCGTACGACGTTGGCGTCGCATAGTCGTACGGGACGTCGCCATGGAAGAGCACCTCGGGCGGCTGGTACTCGCGCGTCTCCTCGCCTTGCGTCGGACCTTTTTCGCCGTAGAGGTGACGATGGGTGAATTCATCGACAGCCGAGCCCAAATCTTTTGCAAAAAGAGGGTCGGGGGTTGGCGATTGGGGTTGGGACACACACAACTGCTGGTGGCGTACCTGCGAGTTTGACGACGAATTGGGCGTCTTGGCTGATCAAAATGTTGGACGGCTGCTCGTCCACGATCAAATGAATATGCCAAGACAGTCGACGCACCTTGATGTCGCGGTGGGTGATGCCTCGGTCGTGGAGCGCCGCGACGCCTTGGAGCAATTGCCGCAGGATTTCCTTGAGCACGTCCCCGCCTTCCTCGTCCACGCGCATGCGTTTCCAAAACAACTGATCATCATGAGTTGGAATGAACCAAGGTTGGGTTTCTACCGAGGGTTCAAATAGCACGGACGAGAGCGACCGTGTCTTGGTATAAATGTAATGGCGCAGCGAAATGCCTTCGTCAAAGAAGACGAGCCAGAGCTCTTGGAGGGGCGGCGACGCTTGTAGAGTTGCGTTGACAGCTTCCGGTCGATCGCGGTAAAACGACTCGACAAAACTGGACGAGTCATGAGCAAGTGGTCGATGGAGGAGTCGAACCGCGCGACATGGGGCTCCCCCTGCAAGAGCGTTCCAAAGTGAGCTTCGCGTTGACCGCTCAAATGCGTGTCTTCGCCCAATTCCTACATGCAAAATCGGGATATATGCGAGTGTGACGGAAGGGCATGTACGACGAAGATGCGTTTGAGAACAAATGATTCCTCCAGGTGGACGCCGTCTTCGTCCGTGGACGAACGAATGGCGCGCCATACTTCCCCGTGGGAGCCGCCGTCGAATTTCTAACGCATGTGTTGATGAGGTTCATCAGTGGATATATACCTTGCGGAGGCGATAATGCTGGTTCACGTAGATCATGTCGATGTTGTCGGTGGAGCACTGGTATTCGAGCGACGGTCCATCAAGCAGGCCACGAGACGGATGCTCTTGTCCGTCCCCCAACTGCTTCTGGGAGAAAGAGCGCGGGACGACGTGGTGGTGATCATCCACGACGACAAGGGATGTCGCTTGCTGCTCGTACGAGTCGTGGCCGCAGATGCCGAGCACCGCCGTGCGCTCCACGAGCTGGTAGTTGCGAATGGAGTCCCCTGGGACGATTGTCGTGAGCGCCCAGTTCGAGTTGGAGGTCGATGGGACGCTTGCTCGGGGTGGGATGTAGCTCTGCAGCGACACGGCGTGAACTTCAATCCCTTTCTCGGAAGAACTGCATGTTCCATATCCATGCACGAGTGCAAGGAAGACTGCCGTGCTTTGAGATGGTCGTGTGTCCTTGGCATAGACAACCGCCGGCGATACGAGGAACGACCCCACGATGACAAGGATCGCCGTCGTGGCCCCGCGCATCGCAATCTTGGTGCAAAAACGCGAATCCTTATCCGGTTATCCGGATACCAACTTGAAACGGCGCGCCTTGTGCGTTTTCAACATTTTTCCCTTCGACGAAAGCATGGAACGCCGCGCCACTCGCATCGGACTCTTCTTCCTCTGCGTCACATGCGCCCATGCGCAGACGCTAGCAGACGTCCCCTTCCGCACGGTGGAAGGTGTGTGTCCCCTCCCAATATACATCATCATGGCCTCTCTCTAGCAATGTGGAACTTCAACGACGGCCTTGACAGTTGGGCGCGGTCCTCGACGAATACGATGCATGCCGAGATCAATCCACAAAATGGGTACATCCACGGCGCGGTCATAGACGACTCCCCTTTCGTGGACTCTCCCTTGATGGAGCTCGAGATCACCGACCGGCATTACTTTGTCGTGCGCATGTCGTACGAAGGCTCGTGTGCCCAAGCGAGCATCCTTCTCGAACGCAGCGGCACGCCAATCGTCCCGGCGACAAACACAAAAGCCTCGTTCGTCAAGCCCTTGGAACTGCGCTTCCCCATTACGTCAGACGCAACACAGCACGTTTACTACGTGCCGCTGTACACATCGTATCAAGGGGAAGTCTCTCGCATTCGCTTCTTCCCTTGTCGGACCAAGGCGCGCGGCGGTCAAACATTTCACATCGACTGGATCGTGCTCGCCAAAGGTACGGCTTCCTTCTCGCGTCCACTAACACTCCCCCTTATACACGCAGCGCCGACCATCACCAAGGTCCGCGGATGCATCGATCGCTATTTTCAATCGTCCGACTTGCGCACGCCCGTCGCCGCCGTCTCCCTCGTCACGACCTTGACCAACAGCATCCACCCCGTCTTCAACACGTTCTTCCAGACCATGAACCTCCCCTATGCCACGACGTACAACTGCATGGCGGGGGATACCGTGCGCATCCAAGGACGCAATTTTGGTGATTCGGCCCTCGCGCGCATCAACGGCGTCCCGTGCAGCAATCAGCCGCTCATTTCCACGCCGCTCATCGCCGCCGACCGCAGCAACGAAGAGGTGATTTCGTGCGTCGTGCCACCGGGGCCGCCCGGACCCGTCGTTGTCACGATCCAGAACGAGCAATACCGTGGCCTCCAATTCGACGGTCCCCTGCTCGCGTATGCTGGTGCGTTCGCTCTCGTCCTTGATCGTCTCATGGCCTTCAAGTGCCTGCCAATGTAGTGGCGCCACCGACGCTCTCGAACGTCATGTCGCACGCCGTCGACGTGACGTGGGCGCTGCCGCCGGACCTTTGGACGAGCTTGACCGTCACTGGCTATGCGCTTCAAGTGACGGCAACAGCGTCGACGACGACGGCGACGACGATCACCGGCAACGTCACGACCACGACACTTACAGGTCTTGCACCCAACACGGTGTACAGCATCACGGTCACGGCGCTCGTGGAATCCCAAGTACGTCGTCTGCAATTGGTGACGAAAACAATGTGGTGGTGACGACGTAGAACACGACCGCGTGGCAAACCGTCGACATGTATGGCCAGCGGGCGGCGCTGCCGTCGGCCATCTTCGGACGTGCGTCGCCGCCGCTCGTCTTTACGACGCTGGGCACAGGTAAAATCGATTATGCATGTTGGTCTGTGCTGAATGATGCATAGATGTCATCTTTGCTGGGTTTAGTGCCAAGTCGACACTCAACCAAAGCGCGACGGTTGTCGGTACGACGCTTGGACCTACGGGGGACGTGGGTGGACAAGGCGCGCTCGGCCTCGTCCTCGTCGGACACGCTCACGTCTGTCGTCGTCTGCCGCGAGATGTGCGATTCACTAAAAATGTAGATTGAAAACTGCAACGCCACGAGTTCGTGCTGCGACCTCGATGCCTCGGGCACGACGTGCATCCTCTCGTGTCGCGCCACGACCACACGCAACGCCCCGTCGGCGCCGTCCATCGCGTCTTTGACCGTCGTCTCGCCCGCGAGTGCCAACGCCGCGCCGCGACCCGTGGCCTGCGGTCCGTCGCTCCGTCTCACGGGCTCGGCGCCATACTTGACGGGAGCCGCGTGGTATCCGCGGCCCCTCAACGTCCGCGAAGGTTTTGACACGACGTTTCAATTTCGCCTCTCGAATCCGTCAGTCCATTGCAACTCGATGGACGATGTCTACACCCATTGCCGGTACGGACGCGTGTCTCTGTCACAGGCCTCCGCGGGGCTCCGTGGTGTCTTCCTTGACGATGTGACGACAATGACGGCGTCGCATGCTAGGGCGCGCGGGGGCGACGGGTTAGCGTTTGTCGTCCAAAACCAAGCGGCGCAACCCGCCATGGGCCGCGGCGGCCAAGAACTCGGCTACGGCGGCATCTCGAATGCCCTGAGCGTCGAATTCGACACGACGTACAACCCCGACGCGCACGACGTGTACGAAAACCACATCAGCGTCCACACACGCGGCGCCGCGCAGCCCAACTCAGCGCATCATGCGTACTCGCTTGGCGCGACCGCCCAGTACGGCCGACCGACCCTCCATCATCATCATCCTCGTGGTAGAATCCCCGATTTGACTGACGGGATCCAGACTGTCCGCATCCGCTACGTCCCTGCCATCGAAGACGACACCATGTACGTCAGTCATGCACTCAACCCCTCACATGATCGATGCCAGCCCCTTTCAGCCTGAATTCCAAGCGACCGCGTACGTCTCGCAATTCTTTGCTAAGACGGACGCCGACTCGCGCGTCCACTCGAGCTGGGCCAGCGCGGGCCTTGGCGTCCTCACCATCCACCTCGATGGCCTTCCCGTACTCAGTGTGCCGCTCCATCTCGACGCGACGCTGCAGCTCAAGGGCGGTCGCGCGTTCGTTGGGTTCACGGCGGCGACCGGCGCGTCCGCGTGGCAAGTCCATGACATTCTCTCGTGGCAGATTGACAGTTTGCGCGTCTTGCCACCACCCGCGGCGCCGTTCGTGTCGACGTAACCACGTTCAAGAGCAGTGTTGTCTGAATCGGGGATGGTCTTTCTCTTGTATTACTAATGCGCAGCACACGTGTGAGTCCTCTACGCGTCGATGCCGGCAGCCGCCAACTTGGCTTCCAATTCTGCAATGCGCGCGTGCGCGGCGTCCAATTCGCTCTGCAATTGCGCGGCGGACTTGGTACCCGCGGCAGCCGCGACGGGGGCGGCAGGGGGAGC
>VJMH01005593.1:0-18229 GCA_009835185.1 Aphanomyces stellatus | reverse complement strand
TCATTGCCGTCGGCGACGCGCTCCCGAACCTTGTGCTCCAAGAACTGGTCTTGACCGAAGGCACGTGCGTGCTTGGGCCGACCAAGGTGGAGGTCCAAAAGGCCGCGGCCGGCAAGACCATCGCGCTCTTCGCCGTCCCGGGTGCGTTCACGCCCACGTGCTCCAACAACCACGTGCCCGGTTACGTCCAGCTCTACGACGACCTCAAGGCCGCCGGCGTGGACGAGATCTGGTGCCTCTCGGTCAACGACGCGTTCGTGATGGGCGCGTGGGGCAAGGACCAGAACGTGGACGGGAAGGTCCGCATGCTCGCGGACGGCGACGGCGACTTCGCCAAGGCCACGGGCCTCACGCTCGACTTGGTCGGCAAGGGCCTCGGCGTCCGCAGCCAGCGCTACTCGATGCTCGTCAAGGACGGCGTCGTCAAGACCCTCAACGTCGAAATCGGCGGCAAGTTTGAAGTGAGCGACGCCGCCACGTTGTTGGCTCAAGCCCAAACGACCCCGTAATCCGATTCTCAATATAATTCACTTTGCACATGTCCGAGGTCGAGTGGATATGGGAGTAGAGTGACCTACCCAACCCTAGCATGCTTGACACTGCAGATCACTGTGTGCACTATCGACTACCTCAACTGGTTGTGCTCGATGGACTCGATGGACAGCAGTTTCTGCCGACAAAACTACCACTCAGAGGCAATTATTTGGAGCTAGTTACAGCCATGCGATGTATTCCAATGTCCACAACTGTTTGGCGCACATGACGAGTCCTTGGACTTGGCAGACAAGAAACATGCGGTGTTGTCCACGAGGTGGACACACTCATGAGAGTCAAAGTGACAGACGACTGATGCGTTTGATTGCATCCGTCGAAATCGGCTGAAGCAGGGCGAAATCGGAGGAAAAAACGTCCTCCGCAGAATACAGTAATCTACCTAATCCCAGCACTCATGATATGAAGACTTGGTGGTGTGGTACTCCGATCTACAAACATATATTTATATTGTGTCAACACACTTGTCTAGATACGCGGGACCCACGACATGTCTTTGGTCTTGATCTTCTCAAACACGTACGACTCCATCCCGTTCATTTCAGTCTCGTCCTTGGCCTTGAGGTACTTGATGAAAAAGAAGTAGTGGAAGAGGTTGTGTTTAGTCTCGGTGTGGCGCGCAAACGAGTTCATGATGCCGTTGTTCATGCCCTCGGTTTCGATGACCGTGCGCGCGCGGTTGCAGACGAGGCACTGCTGACGCTGGAGCGTCATCTTGTTCTCGGACGCTTCACGGACGGCCGTGAAGGCGTCAATGATGATGCCTTGGATCAAATTCAGGAGGAGGACGATGACAATGATAAAGTAGCCAAGGTCGTAGCCAACGCGGCCAAAGTACACTTGTTTGTCTGTGTAATTGAGCGGATTGTGTCCGTTGATGTAGTCGCCAATGCCGCCGCCACTGAGGAGACCATTGTGGATGTACGTCATGAAACATTCCATGAGCGAGTGGCATTCTTGGGGACCACCATCAGGGATCGTCAATTCGTCTTGGAGAAAGTAGTAGCCATTGAGCGCAAAGATGTAGATGATGACGGCCCCAAAGATGGCCGTAATCGTCAATTTCGACGTGTTTGATGTCATCGCTTTGATCTACACACGAGTTGCCATGAGACAATGATATATGTTGGGTGTGAAATGTGACAGACCACAAAACGAAGGCCAGTGTTTGTCCCGACGAGATCGAGCAGCGGAAACCCGTAAAAGAGATAATGGTACACGTGCGACGTCAAGCCCATGATTGCGCAAAACGTGTAGGCCAAAAGCGCCAGGACATTCTCCGAGAAGAGTGTGTCGTAGCACACCGAGTAGTAGAAGAGAAACTTGGGCGTCCACGCACGGTGGTCGAGCTTGGTCTTCATTTCTTCAAACGTTGACTCGGAGTTGACGTAAAAGCGAGACACGTTGGCAACCTCCCGAATCGACCGCAGCGTCGAAATGACCAACGCCAGCCCGGCCACAGTGCACGACGACTTGGAGCCGTACGAGGTCCATCCGTTCACGTACACGATGAGCGAGACGGTCCACAAAATGATTTCTAGGGTTGGAATGCAAGGGTTGGAATGGCATCAAGCATGATTATGTTGGTGTACCGAGGACATTGATTGGTTCTTTCCACGCCTCCATGATCTTGTCGTTGATGAGCTTGGGCGATCGAAAGTGCAATTTCGTGAGCGAGAGCTGCTGCTTGCAGTAGTTGAAGTTGAACGCCTTGGTCACATAGAACCCAAGGAGAACGCAGCACCCGACAAAGTAAGCGACGCCGAGGAGCTTGAGGAGCAGGTAATTGTCGTCGCGGCCCCATCGGAGGAGCAGCATCATGACAAAATTGATGTAAAAACAGAGCCCCAAGAGCCGCGTGCGGATGTAGAGCTGCCACCTCGAGAGGAACGAGTAGACTTTGTGGCGGTGCAAATGTTTCATCACGCGCAGTTCTTCTTCGATGCTCCTACCAGACTGTCAGTTCATGCGCCATCGTCGTCAACTTACTTGGCCGTGTCGGAAATGAGCACTTCGAGCGCCTTGTCACTCCCAATGTCCATCTCGTCAATCAATTCGTTTTGGAGAAACTCGTCAAAGTACATGGTATCGTGGGGCTTGATAAAGTACAGCGTCGTCGTGTTGCCACGAATGACGAGCTCGACCGAGATGAGCTGCGAGTGGAAAAATTTCACCGGTCCGACGGCCTTGCGTTCGTCGATCGCGGCCTGCCACAGCGTGCGAAAGCCTTGGACCGACCGCATGTCAAACTGCTTGATCGCGCGGTGGGCGTTGATGACTTTGCGCGCGGCCGTGCGCAGCGTGAGCGACTCGGTGCGTTTGGCCGACGCGATGATGCCGCGCACCGCCTTCTTCACCTTGCTCTTCATCTCTAGCTCCATCGCTTCCGTGTCCTCGCCAAGTTTGAGCGACATTTCTTGCGCGTCGTCGTCGTCGTCGCCGGTGTTGTCCATGACACCGTCGTACAAAAAGTCGGCCAGCGCTTCGAGGCTCATGATGCGGACGGCCACGACCATCATGCTCATGGCCTTGACGTAGATCGGATGTCGGTGGATGTCGTCCCGCTCAAACGAGAGCTCGTCGTCGTACGCGGCGCAGAGGCTGCGATGGCAGAGCACGAGGCGGTCGACAATGTTGGCGGCCGAAAAGACTCGCGCGATTTCAGCGTTCACAACGTTGTCGGTGCGGCCTTCCATGAGCGAGAGAAGCACTTCCGAGGACGCTTGAAAGGCCGCGACGTCGTCGTCGAGTTGCGTGTCGGAGAGAAGGAGGTCGCAGCAGATCTTGGGCGCGGCGGTGCGGACGAGATAGTCTTGGTTCTCAGCGCACGGGCCCTGGCACGCTTCGCTGAGGCAGCGGAGGCACTTGACAAAAACGTGATTGGTTGATGGTGTCGCCTCTAAGACCGCGACGACGGCTTCGAGGATCGTCGAGCCGTCGACAGGCTCTTGCATCGCGGGTTGCCACCACGTGTTATGGTTCTCACAGAGGAGCTGGACGACCGAGAGCGCCATCTTTTGGTAGTGCAGCGCAAAGTGGTTCTCGGGCTTGTTGTCGGCGGCGCGGACGTACTTGAGGAGGAAGCGGAGGAAGATGTCCTTGCGATCGACTTCGGCGGTCGTGTCGTCGTCGTCGTCGTCGTACACTTCCAGCATCGCGCGGTAGAGTGCGTTCTGCGCGGGTTCGTATCCGCCAGCGATAAATTCGTAGACGAGTTCGAGCAGTGCAGTTTCCTGCCCTTGGGTCCCCAACACCTTTTTCGCCGATGTCGACGGCCCTGCCTTGCCCTTCTTGTCTTTCTTTTCGACGCGGGGCGTCAGGCAGCGGATAATTAAATGCGCGACCTGCGCTTCCACGGCCAACTGCTGGGCATGTTTCCATTCCTGCCGCGCGTAGATGAGCAGTCGACTCGTGCGCTCGACGCTGAACGAGACGCGCCACTTGTTCTCGGCGCGCTGCGTGTCTTCTTCATCTTCCTCGGCCGCGATCTCGTCCGTCGTGAGCGTCTGGACCGAGTCAAGCGACTCCCAGTCGTGGGGACCTTGGGGACCCGACTTCATGTGCGTGATCTCGCGTTCCATTAAGTCGAGCGCGAGCGACCGCTTCTTGCGCAAGAGTGCCGTGATGTTGCGGAACCGGCGCGACTCGACGCATTCTCGGAGCATCTTTTGAAGGTCGGCTTCTTCGACGACGCGGCTCGGACTTGGAGCGCGCGCCGGCGCGTCCGTGTCGGCACTGCCATACGTCGGCGCCGCTGCCGTCGCGAGCGGGGCTTCTGAAGTCTTGCTTGCCATTGAATCCTTGAAATGCCAATGACGATCGACCTCAAATCGGACAAATCACCCTTACTGGTCTTAATTAGGCCTTGAAGGGCAGGCAGTCGTCGGGTCGTTGTTTGAAATTCGGCAATTTCCGAATTTGAAGTGCATGAAACCATGAAATTCGGCTGCTCTTTGCCCATCTGGCCAAGGGAACCTGCTCATTTGGGTCGCGAACGTGGCACTGGCACATCAACCGACAACAATTTTTGAATATTTTTACAAAAATTCCTGCCACATCCATGAGCACGAGACCCAGCGCGTCGGTTCCTCATTTCCTTTACTGTACAGGTGTGGGAGAAACTTGGAGCATGGCATCTCAGGGCTACACAGCAAGTGCGACAAACAGTTGTGGACATTGGAATACATCGCATGGCTGTAACTAGGTCCAAATAATTGCCTCTGCGTGGGTAGTTTTGTCGGCAGAAACTGCTGTCCATCGAGTCCATCGAGCACAACCAGTTGAGGTAGTCGATAGTGCACACAGTGATCTGCAGTGTCAAGCATGCTAGGGTTGGGTAGGTCACTCTACTCCCATATCCACTCGACCTCGGACATGTGCAAAGTGAATTATATTGAGAATCGGATTACGGGGTCGTTTGGGCTTGAGCCAACAACGTGGCGGCGTCGCTCACTTCAAACTTGCCGCCGATTTCGACGTTGAGGGTCTTGACGACGCCGTCCTTGACGAGCATCGAGTAGCGCTGGCTGCGGACGCCGAGGCCCTTGCCGACCAAGTCGAGCGTGAGGCCCGTGGCCTTGGCGAAGTCGCCGTCGCCGTCCGCGAGCATGCGGACCTTCCCGTCCACGTTCTGGTCCTTGCCCCACGCGCCCATCACGAACGCGTCGTTGACCGAGAGGCACCAGATCTCGTCCACGCCGGCGGCCTTGAGGTCGTCGTAGAGCTGGACGTAACCGGGCACGTGGTTGTTGGAGCACGTGGGCGTGAACGCACCCGGGACGGCGAAGAGCGCGATGGTCTTGCCGGCCGCGGCCTTTTGGACCTCCACCTTGGTCGGCCCAAGCACGCACGTGCCTTCGGTCAAGACCAGTTCTTGGAGCACAAGGTTCGGGAGCGCGTCGCCGACGGCAATGATGGAAGCAGCCGAGTTGGTCATGGTGTTGTGAGTTGTGGAATGGAACTTTTGTGGTGACGTGACAGGTGCAGTCCCTCCTTCACTTGTGTGGTTCCGTGGAGGAACTGCAACGAATGGATACTTCCATATGGTATGTACGCGGTTCAGTCGCCCGTCTGTGGTCCGCCGCTGTTGCGCCATTGCTCACGCAAAGACTGCCATCCTGGGCCGCCATGCGCATCCATCATGTGCACGTACAAGGTCAATGGGATGTCATGAGGACGCCGCCCAGCCCCCAACGTCCTCATTGTCAATCCGACGAACGAAACGTTGTGATGCCTGAATGGTTTAGTGAACCGGTTCAGTCCGTAAACCGGTCAAATATCGCCAAGGAAGTTTATGCTGTGACGATGACTTAGCAGGACATCTTGATTATCACATCCTTCCGAGTGACGAATCGACGATAGACAGATGCAAATGACCACGGTCGCACCCAGCGCCGTAATACGCCCTTGCTTATCCATCCTCCGAATTCCGTGGGTGTCGCATCGTCGTCTCGTCATGCGTGTGTGCCCATCATGCTGCACACTGCTTTAGTCAACTCTTATGATACACATCGTGGCCTCTCCTACTACCATCCGTGGCGCCGCGTCGATCGGCGCAGCGGGGACTCTTCCGGCCGGCTTTGTCCCTGCGTCTCACACATATGAGGTATATCCAGGACCATCGGACGTACCGCATGGGCCGACCGACCGCCGCCGCCGTGGTGGTGGGGGTATTTTGGGTCTGGGGTCACAATGCTTTCGTACGCGGTCGCTTGGATCAACTCGGACGGACGGCGCCACGAGGACGCGGCAGTGTCCAAGACATATACGTCGTTCTCTTCGTCGCTGTCGTCCACGTCCTAGGCAAGATGAGCAAGTGCCATGGTGCAGACTTGTGCCCACCGCAAAGGTAATGTGCTTGCGCGGGAGGATCGAATCCTCGTCGTCTTCCTCGGCCGCGCCTTCAAAGTCTGGCTCGGGCCGGTCTACGCGCCCGCGCACGTGGCCGCCGGGGGTCTGGGGAAAGAAGCTCACTTCGTCGTCGCTCACGTCTTCCACATGCACGCCGCCACCGTCGCCAACGCAAACGCGCCACACAGAGAGGACGGTCTGTCGCGCCGCTTCCGCCGTCTCATGACATGTCGCCGCCACCGTCGCCGCGCCGCGCCGACAGAGTCCCAGGACCATCGAAACATGGTCCATGCCATCCTGAAAGGCCATGCGATCTTGGTGGAAGGACGCGCGGCGCTGCATCCAGTACGCAATCAGCGCGGTGATGATGACGGTCCCGACGGTCGTAAAGAGCCAAAAGCGCGCGCTCTTGTCCGATCTCGCCGCGGGTGTGATGGCCTGCGTCTCGTACGTCGGCACCGGAATGAGAGGCGTGGGTGGCGTTTCGACAACGGTCCCTTCTTCGTTGGAAGTCGTCATGTCTGTGTCGATGATGGCGGGATCTGGGATGACCGTGTCGGAATGGTTGCTCACGGCTTTCGTTCCGGTTGTCGTGTCGGTCTCTTGCCCATCTTGCACGGGGACGTCAATTGCATTCTTGTCGAGGGTCGCCTGATGTTCATGCATGAGTGCCACGACATCGAGGATTTCTTGGCGTGTCGTGTCAACCATCGTGAGCATCGTGTCCTGCATGTGCTTGATCGTTTCGTCGTGGATGCGCTGGATGTCGGCGCGGACTTTGTCGTGCTTGAACCCCAACGGTGTCGCTCCACCGTTGTGCGCGAGCGCTTCGAGGTGCGTCTGTGTGAGTGCCGAGAGACGCTGTGCATGAACTTCCATCCGCGTCGCAGTCGCGGCGATTTCGTCCATTTCGACGATGGACTTTTGAATCTGAGAGAGCATCGTGTTTTCGTGGGTTCGGTGGAGAAGCACGTTCCTGTACATCAAGCACGCCGTCCCAACGAGGCAGAGAAATCCGCATGTGATGAAGCGGATATGGCGTGGAAACAGAGAGGACAGGTCCCATGTTGCAAGGATACGCGTGTCATTCAGCTCGGAGGGAATGTCCTCTTGGATGTCGATTTCCCCATCGACCCATCCGGACGTTGAGTCGTTTCGGTCGGAGGACATGACGTCGTCGTTGCCGCGCAAGCGCGAGTGATCCTCTTGCCGAAAGGTGACAAGGAAATTGGAATGGCATCCGTATAATCTGGCTCTGTTTGCCGGATAATGTTATCCGGGATGCCTCCATTCCGCAATTCATCGAGCCATAATAGAATGCAACTTTGCCGTGGGGCTTACTTTAATGCCGTCTATATCAAGAGAATTTATTCGAGGAAAATAAATCTTCCCGCCAACCGGATAATTTGTACCACATTTCGATATCCACGGCGCGCGCGCAAGTTGATGGAGCTTCCAAGCGACAGTGCAGCATCGATGGAACAATCGCAGCGACAGACAGGCCCGCCAGCGACCACAGACAAAGGAGCAACAGCCGCATTGCATGCACGTACAAGGTCAGCAGCCATGTCGTTAGGCGCCGCAGAAATGGACCGGAAAGCTCGCCTTCTGACATGGCGTGCGGAAAAGGACGTGAAGACGTCGCCCCAGAAACACGCAGGGAGTGAGCATGGTCAACTTGATCGCCTGACCAAGAGACAACAAGACATGCAGCCTGCGACGTACAAAAACAACCTCGACGCCTTCAAAGACCTAGTCCAAGCACGGCAAGAAGCGCGACAGGACATTTCCGAGCTGCAGCGTTATTCAAGGGCGTCAAAGATTCCATTGCGCGCGAATTCGTCGCTGAAGCGCCCCCTTCGACGCCGACCGACACAAGAATCAAATGCTGACGCAGAGTGGCCACTCGCTGGGTCACTGGACCCTGCCATTCCTACAACCCACCGCACTGTGCTACAAGGAGCATTTCTCCCGCCTCCGACTACCGACTTGAAAGAAAGTGGCTCCTCCTGTCAATTTGACAATAACGACACATCAAGCCAAGAAGGGCATTCCTCGGACATTTGGCACGGGGGCTCTGACGCTGCCACGTTCGCCTCGGGCGGAAGCCCTTTGTGCTTTGCAGCCGAGGACTTCGCAAATCCGAAATCGCCCCTGTCACCCGAAGATGACGAATTAGGAGCTTCAGACAAGGGTGAAAATATGTATGTTCACGATGCCCCCAACAACCAAGATGTTGACCAGCCCGAAGATGCAAGTGACGGCCCCGCCAATTATGATCAAGACAACCAACAAGAGCTGACGAATGATCCACGCACAAATTCAAACGACCCTTTTGAGAGTCCCCCAACAACACCACGTCAACAATCGCCCATCTCGAGTCGTTATAGCCCATCCCACGCCGTCTTTTTGTTCCGCCCGATGCCGTGGACACCCGAAATTAACTCAAGCGCCCCCTTTCGTCGGAGTTCTCGTCGCATGCCATTTGGGGATGACATTGTCGAGCACATGGAACCCAGTGGCAATGGATCACCAACGATCCCAGTTGTCCAACTATTGCCAAACCACAATACGGCAGATGCAAGTCCTCGGGATGCACGTCCATGTTGGAGGCGAGTCGTCCCTCAGGTGGCGTCCATTGTCGCCTTGTGCACTGTGGGCCTTGCCTGCGTGCAGTCTCGCAAAACGTCATTGGAATTCCAGCTGGCGACGTTACGAGGTCCGCTCGAGCACCTTGAATCCAGCCTGAACCACATGGTTGTCCAAATATCACTCCTCCATCAACATGCTCACCTCGTGACTGAAACGGTGCGTTGGCATTTGCAAGACTTGGGCTTGGGCCTCGACGCTGAGAAACGCTTGCTTCAAGACGCCAGGAACGCCCTCGTCATCGAGCAGTGGAGCCATGCCATAGCGCTTCGGGACATCCAAGAAACCTTGGCGTCCCCGGCGAACGAGCAAAACCGGTCGATCAATGCCATCGACCATGCGATGCGGGACATGGGCATCTCAGACGTTGTCTCGTGGAAAATGGCATTTCAAAACGACGTGGCCATGTTGGCTTCCCTGCAAAGTCAATTGAGCGCACTCAAGACCGAGGCTATGCAGATGGACACGTGTATTATGCCCGATGTGTGGAGGCAATGGACCGAGAGCAACAGCTTTGTGGTTGCCACCCCTCCCAATGCAATGGAAGAACCTAAAGTACCCCCAAGACCATTCAAATCGCTCCTCATTGTCGCAGCTTTCATGGTGATTGGCTTTGCCGCGTGCCTTCTGTGGATCATATACACCCCCGAGACCAGTCTTCTACCAAAGGCGTTGCATGTTGCCTTTGAAAGAGCCCAAGCGGCCTACGATACACTCCTGTACCCTGACGTCACGGAGGTAGAAACCTCATTGACCGCAACAGGCATCCTCTTGTGGCTGCTCGGGCTACCAGAAATGGTTGTTTCAGGTCTTGCCTTTGTCGTCACTGGTCTGCTCAGCACCGCGACGTATTTCTTTTACCAGGGAGGCCAACGCCTCTCAAGCTTTGTCGGCATCCTCTCGGACGGTGACGTCGACGACGTTGTCTTTTATTCGGCGCCAACGACAACCTTAAATTAATCCTCTCAAGTCCCGAATTTCGTGAGCTTGTCGTGGGCTTCCCGCAGTTTAATGTTTTCTTGTTCGACTTGGTGCAGCCGCTCGAAGACGCCAAACATGCATTTCTACATCATCAATCTCAATCTCGCTGAATGGTAGAGTCTCCGTACTTCGATGCGGTCATCGATCTCGTCTCGCTCCTTCACGTCCTTGGTAACCTTTTGGATTTCCTGCTCCAGCATTCGCTTGGCCACATATTCATCGCAGTTTTGTTGCTCCGTTTCGAATCTATCTCAACGTTGGATTCTCAACAAGATCGATACTACAATTTCATGTTGTAGAGAGCCATCTCTTGTTCGCGCTCGTCTTCGACTTTGAGCAGCCGGCGCTCCATGAGGGCCAAGAGTTCCCTCGCATGCGCATCAATCTTGTCCACACTGTCACAATCGTGGAATGGGTCGTACGAACCTCGCTGTTGCCTGAAATCGTCCGCGTCCGCTGCAACAACAGACGCTTGTAATCGCCCTTGAGTTTCAAGTAACTTGATTTCTGTCGAGTTGATTCCCCCATGGCTTCCTGACACACCCCAACATCATCTCCTTTCTCTTTGTGTCGTTGTTGTACCTGCAGTCGTTTCTGAAGTCTCGAAATGACAGCACTCGAGTTGGCCTTGCCAGGCTTGGTCAGACCTTGCTACTCTGGCGTGCTCCAGCACCAAGAATCATAATCACTTTGCATACCTCCATGGGAGTATTTGTTAGCTCGTCAATCTTCCGCTTGAGTTCTTGAATCGTTTTGTCCTGTTCCGCGGCCAAATACTTCAAATAGTCTTCCTATCCACAAGATACTGTCAATGTCATAGGTCCATCGGTCAGCAAAGTACTTTTTGCGATTCGATTTCCTGGACACTTTCGACGGTTGGCGGGGTTGCAAGCGTGGCTCTAGGTGGTCCATCAAGATCGTCAGGCACAGTTGACGTCGTACACAAAGGGAGTAGCAGGCACTTGCATATCCTTTTTCGCCTCGCCCAGCGCCTTTTCCAGTTCGAGGTTCTTCTTGTAGAGTTTTCGAATGACCATTTCTGCAATCTTAAGCTTCTTGTTGGGCGAGTGGTAAGCACGGCCCCCAATCGTCGTCTGTTCGGGCTGCTCTTCCATGTCTACTGCAAACCATGATTTTTCAAATGTCAAAACTGCAACGATATACGTCGGTGGGTGGTAATCGGTTGCGTCTTGTCTGGTGCAGCGGCAGCCGCGGCCACAGACGCAGGACGGGTGGATCTTTGGATGGTGATATGACTGGATAGGTTGTGATATCATTGTACCGTTGCTCGTACTCGCCTTTAATGTCCCGCAACTCCTTAATGGCAAGCTACAAATTACGCTTGAGAGACAGGAAAGATGCGAGTTGATACCTCGAATTTCGCATTCACATGGTTGTCGAGGGCGGCTCTTGTTTGGCTTGTCTCTGCCACGTGCCGGGGTTGACTTGTGCTGCGTGGCGGGGCGCGGGGTTTCGCGGTCCGCACAGGCGTCGACCGCGCCTTGTCTGCGTCAACTTGGTTGTTCTGTCAACCAGGTCATTGTGGCTAAGTGAATCGTTGTCGTACCGATGGAGTTGGAGCAGGTCGGGCAAATGATGTAGATGGCGGTTTTGCTTTGGCTTTAGGTTGTGGTATGGGCTGAATGGGGTCTTGGGTGAAGAAACCACCTGCGCAGTGCATGGAGCGTTGGGCCGGAAGGAAGAAGCCGCCTGAAAAGCCAGTCGTCGACGGCGGCGGGGGTCGTCGCGCCATGCTTTCTACAATGTAGCCTTGGCAGTTTCAGGTGAAACCGCCCCGACCAACAATATGAAATTGGTCGGCGACCCCAAAGAAGTGATCGTCGTGGACGAAGGCCTGACCGACCTAGACGGTCTTCTTGTGCAGGACGCCGTGCACTTGAACGTATCGGTGTGATGTGATTCCTGCTTTCTTCTCACGACTTGCGTCTTAGTTTAACCGCCTGACGCAGCTTCGACATGATGGTCTTGAGCATGTACACCTATCCCTCTGTCATGCCCCATTGCCGCATTTCATTGCCTAGGCAACGAATCTAAAGCTACTCAACATCATGCACAACCAGATACAGTCGCTCGATGGCATCGAAGGCCTCACGTCGCTGCGGGTGCTCAAGGTTTCACACAACAAACTCACATCGCTTCAACAAGTGGCAGCGCTATCGCAGCTCACCGAGCTGTGGGTCTCGTCGAATCGACTGGACTTGTCAGCATTGCATGTGCTCAAGACTGTCCCAAGCTTGCGGACGCTGTTGATTGAAGCGAATCCGTGCTGCAAGGAACCCTCCTTCAAGCAAGCCTGATGATCTCTACTGGATCTGATGGACCAAATTAGACTCTTTATCATTGGCCTTCTCCCATGGATCGAGCGCCTTGACACAACCGTCGTGACGGACGACATGCGAGCACGAGCGGCTGCCTTCCTCGGTTCTCACGAAGGCAAAGCACTCGTGAAGCAGAGTGCGGCCCCCGCCACACCTTTGACAACGGGAAAACCCGCTCGCAACACTGCTCCACGCCCCACTTCGGTCTATTCGGCGCGGGTACTTCTTTTGGTGACAATCCTTTGCAGGAACAGCGCAAGCAAGACGAAAACGACAGTGACGATGTTGCAAGGCCGTCCAAGCCAGTGTCGGCCCCGCACATGCATCGAACAACGTCATCAGTCAAGGCACCGACAAAAGATCCTGCCAAGACACCGAAACCCCTCCAAGATTTCCTTGAAGCGTACCCTGTCCAAGATTATATCCCCGCTATGGACACGCCTGCGCTTGACGCCTGTACGACAGCAACTCATCTTGACTTCTCACTGTTTGCTGTAGTGTCGACCATGTCCATCGCCGATGCCATTGGTGGCCTGCCCATCTTTTCAAGCAATTCATCGACGACGCCAGCCACAACCACCAAGTGCCAACCAAAACCCAAGGCGTCAAAGGGTGTAAAAGCCAAAACCCAGACCACTCGTCTCAAGCCACCTACCCCTCCATCGATCGAGCCGCTTGCACCTTTTCCTTCTCCGATCATCGACACCACCAACCCTGAAGTGGACGACGACGATGTGCTAGACATGGAACAGTACAAACCCAAGGCAGCCGCACCACCAGCAACCCAGCCACCGCCGACATCGACGCAACCAGAGCTGACAGTCAAATACAGTGGTTCGAATGTCACGGCCGTAGCCATCCGCCCCAATGGCTCAGCCACGTGTCGATGGCCCAACAACACGATTGCGCTCACAGTGGACGCCGAGCCGCCCTCTGGCTTTCGCATCTTTGGCACGTACAAGGACGGCAGCGTCGCACTCAGTTTCGACAGTCATGGTGTCGGCTTTGTCAATTACGCCAACGGCAAGACGATGATGTCGACCACGTCGGCGGGCGACGGGCTCTTTTGTGGCGCCGGTGGCGGCATCGAGAGGCAGTGGTCCGCTGCGTCGTCGTCCGTCACCACCACCACCATCGCCGTCAAGCTCAGCGACGACCTCGGTCTCTCGTACTCGCCCCGCGCGCTCGAGGTGTACTTTGTCAGTCACGGCGTCCGGCGCTGTGTCATGCATGGATTCAACTCGTCGACGGGTGCGCCATCCACGGCCGCGATGGACGCCGTCATGGGCCATCCCATCAAGGCGGTGGCGCCGGGGACCAAGAAGAAACCACCGCGACTCGCGCACGGCGACCTCGTTTCGGAAATACGACGATGCACTGCGCAGTTGTGATGATAGATTAAAGAGAGAGATCCTGGACATTGAGCTTTTCATACTGCGACCGACGGAGCTTTTGGACGAGGACGAGCGAAACGACGACGACGCCGCTCATGAGCACGGCGAGAAGGCCCAAGTTGGCGGCCGATTGGCGCACCGATCGATGGCTTTGCATGCCGAGGGAGACGCGTGCGAGATCGACGACGCTTGTGAGCGACGGCGTCGCGTCGGCGCCCAGGGGTTCAAAGATGGTAACTTCAAATTTCTTGGCAGCGTTTGCGGTGCAGTCGCAGCCATTTGCGACGACGACGCCGGCCGCAGCAACGCAACCGTCAACGTGGTAGCGGTAGTTGGTCCCCGCCACGACTTGGCTCTGGAGCGAGAGGAAGCCGATGGCGCAGACACGCGCGGGATTGGACGTGTCAGCATCCATCGCGGCAACGAAGCGCGCCTTGTCTTCGTCGAGGATGTTGGTGTGGAGGGACCAGCCACCCACGAGACGCGTCTCCCGCGTGACACTCGTGACGTTGTACGTCTGGGACCACGACTGCGCAAAGAGCGAGATCGCGTACGCGACCGACGTGTCGCAGGTGCACCCGATCGACGCCTCCAGCGCCGTCGACACTTCGCAGCCCTCGACGTCAAACTTGTAGTTCATGCCCGCGACGACTTGCTGGCGCACGCGGAGAATGTCCGTCGCGCAAACCCGCGGGATGGACGAGTCGGCGTAACTCGAGCTGCGCGACATCGCCGCGTACAAGTCGGCGGACGCGTCCGCAATGTTGCCGTCGCCCCACCCGCCGGTCGAGACTTCGGCGTCGATCGACTTGAGATCCACGGCGCCGGTCCACGGGGTCGCGTACAGATCGATCGTGTACGGCGAGGCCGCGTCGGACGCGCAATGCGACGCGGCGCAGTCTTTCGTCGAGTAGGCGCGGTCAGCAACGGGACACGCGAGCACGTGGAACGTGTAGTGCATGCCGCTCACGACTTGCTCGTCCACAGAGAGGATCTTCTCCACGCAGACAAAGTTCGACTTGGCGGTCGCAAGTGCTTTATGTAGCCACGGCGTGGCTTCTTTGATGTTCCCTTCCGAGGTGCCTCCAGGGACCCCTCCGAGGACACCGCCAATCGCGATCGCCGCCACTGCTGCAGAGAACCTCATCGTCTTCATCTCACTCGCTTTTAAGTGCTTTACCGAATGGGTTCCGTTCTGGGTTCCGATGAATTTATCCGGATAATACATGAAATATCTTTTATTTTATAGCTTGGCGTTTTGTATTAAACTTATTCTAAAGTAAAATATTATGTGGAACGATGTCATCTGAGTCGATACAGGCGTATCTTGAAGCTCGAGCAGATGCACCGAGTGCTTTTCTGCGTGCACAGGAGAGGCAACGACGATTCATTCGACTTCGAAATGGGCCGTGGCGACGAAGACAATGATGGCCGCCCCCGTCGCGCGGATGACAGATGCTCTGGACTTGACCGGCGTGGCGGTGGTGTCAGAAGAGTTGGAGGGCACGATCGCCTTGATCGACGCATCCCCAAGTCCACGTGGGGACAGTAGATGGAGACCGTGTACGCTTTCGCATCCTGGGCGGCACACGGACAGTCACCGCCGCCTGCCTTCTTGGCGTCCGTGACGATACATCCCTTGACAGCGACGCGGTAGTTGATGCCAGCCACGGCCTGCTCTTCGGCCGAGACAAAGTCCGTGACGTACATGCGCAAGAGGAACTTGTCGCTGCCGCCGACAGCGGCCAAGTAGGCCGTTTTGGCGTCGTCGAGAGAGACCGTGGCGTAGCTGCCTGGCATCATGGTGGTCGCGTTGGACGAGATCTCGGCGCGGAGATAGACCGAGGTAGCGGCGGCGGTGGCCAAGAGCGACTACACCAACGCAATTGCCTTCATGGGACGAAGTCAAACCAAGTGTGTACGTCGAACGGAGGCGTTAAGTTGACCTGAACGGGACAAGTGTCAACTACAAACACAGACTCGATTGGACCGATCATCGCGCCAACATGAAATCCAGTTGGGGACGGACCTCGAGGGGACATGCTCCAACGTGGGACAAGAGAACCGCATGTTACTTAAAAAAGCGCGGCGGCGAGCGCGACGGACGCGGCAAATGCCACCGAGACGACGGATGCGCTCGAGGGCTTCTCAGTGGGCTTGGCGGTGGTGGTCATGGCAGTGACCGTGTCGTTCGAAGGTTTGGTAGACGACGTCGAGTTGCTGGCACCGACGGCAGACGACGAGTTGCTGCCAGTGGAGGGCGAAGAAACTTTCGTGATGAGCGGCGCGCCTTCGCTCGGGAGGCGGTCATACACGCGGACGACGAGCGTCGACGACGCGTCCGTGCACGCGCAGCCGGGGGCGGCGCTCTTGGCGTCGGCGACCTTGCAGCCCTTGATCGTGATGTCGTAGTTGATGCCGGCCACGACTTGTTTTTGGGCCGAGATAAATTCCGTCGCGCAGACGCGGGTTGCGTTCACAATGGTGGCGTTGTTGGTGGCGGCGAGGTCGGCGGCGACGGCGGCGGCAAAGGCCGCTTTGGCGTCGTCGAGGTTCGCGGGCGCAAAGCCGCCGGCAACGAGTGGAGGAGGGAGGACGGGGGCCGTGACCATGGGGGCCGTAATGTTACCAGCGGCACTTGCCGCACGGACGTGCATGGCGTTGGTGGCGCCGGCGACGAGCACCAAGGTGTAGAGAAGAGCAGTCTTCATAAGGGTGCAAAAACGCGAATGGAAGAAGGACGTCGTAATCAGATGCAAAATATAATTCATGCGACAAATATTCAAATCCTTGTCATGGTAAAAAAACAAGTCAACAAAGTGTCATGTCAATATTTTCATCCAAATATTTGGTACGGTCGAGAAATATTTCGAATCTCGCGATCGATATTGCATTGCGCCAATAATAATTGCACTATTTTGACGTCCTTTCTAAATAACAACTTCAAGGAATTCAGTGAAAGCCTACGGTACGTGACCTTGAGCAGTTGCACTCAGAAATGTGAGGCGGCGGCGATCACTGCTGCGGCGACAGAGGCCGCGACACCTGCCATCGACATCCGCGGTGCATGACTACTCGGCGGTGCGACGATGGTGGGCTCCGTGGTGAAGGGGGTCGTGATCTCGCCGGCGGCACCGCCGCCGCTTGAGCCGGGGAGCAGGAACGCGCCATTCGACGTCGCTTGGACGACATTGAGGACCGATCGCACTTGAAAGAGGTCTTGCAGGATCTGCACTTGGAACGTGACCTTGTCTTTGAACGCACAGGCCGACAAGCAGACCGTGTCAACGCTAAGCGAGGCGAGCGCGCAACCCTTGACTTCAAAGACGTACGTGATGTCGCCGACGCCGGAGCTCGCGACGCTCACAAAGTCGGTGCCACACACTTTGGGGAGGCTCGGCTTGACGTAGTTCGTCGACACGCTCGTGGCCTTGGCAAAGAGGGTCGTGTCGTCCGTGGTCACGTCGCGCGACTTGCTAAAGGCGCCGACGAGGAGGCCGGGACTGTCTGGTGCGTCCAGCCCAGGCGCGATGAGTGTGATGAGAGGGGCGTCGGTGAGGCGCTGGTAGACGGTGACTGTGTACGCCGACGCGTTGCCACATGTGCAGCCGGCGGCGGCGTTGCTGATGTCCGCGACAGGACAGCCCGCGAGGTTGATCTTGTATTTCGTGCCCGTCGTAACCTGCTGTGTCGCGTTGAGTACGGTCGACGCACAGATGGGCTGTGTGTTGGAAGCGGGAAAGTTTGCAGCCGCGACGGCCGAGTACAAGACCTTGGCGGCGTCGTTCGTGCTGGCTGGCGACCAGGCGGCACATGCAGCGACGAGTGTGGCGCCGATGGTGACAAATGCCTTCATCATGATGATAGGGTGAGAGATCCAATTGGAGAATGCGATCGCACATCTCACTGACTTCTCTCTGATCGATTCGCTCACTTTTGGCTCTTCAACGAAACGGCCGATGGTTGCTGAAGAGAATATTTGATCAGTTTTATGTGTCGAAACAATATTCAGCCGGCCAACCAGGACAAAAAATATTTTCTTCGTCGATGTATTTGTGAAATTTCGAAGAAATATTTGATAAATTCATGAAATATTTATATGCTGGGATTATCTGAGGTTAGAAGAGCGAGACAGCAGCGATGGCAGCACAAGCAGTGAACGCCAACGACACGAGCGACGCCGACGAGGGCTTGGCTGTCGTGGGCGCCGCCGTCGTAGCAGTTGTGGTGCTGCTGTTGCTGCTGCTGCTCGAATCGGCAGAGCCAGTCACAATAAACTGTCCAGTCTTGGTCGCTGGCAGCACATCCATGACGCTGGTGGTCTGAGTCAACGTTTGGTAGATCTTGACTTCGTACGTCGTCGTGTCCTTGGACGCACAGGCGGTCTTGCAGTCAGCGTTGGCAGTGGCCGTCGCCAGAGCACATCCCTTGACCGTGAAGAGGTAGTTGGTGCCCGAGACAACC
>VJMH01005590.1:0-12263 GCA_009835185.1 Aphanomyces stellatus | reverse complement strand
GAACCTGTCCGCAGCGTGGCACCGCCACCGGTTCTCAAGGAACCGATGGCCGCCGTGCTCAAGAAGGACTTACCCACGGCCGCGTCCGTCGTCAAGGAACAACCCCCCACGCTCACGGCCGCGCAGATCGCCGCGCGCTCGCCCGACCCGAAACGCGACTCGCCAGCACAGCAGCAGCCACGACCGGACCCCGCGCCGCGCGCGTCGCCTATGATCGGCAAGGGCCGCGTCGTGGACCCGCCGCCGGCCGCCGCATCGTCAGCCACGGTCAGTTATGGCATCTTGGACGACGCGCGCAACGCCACGAAACAAAACACGCCGTCGCAGCTGCAGTCAACGCCGACGCCCGTGTCGTCGCCGCCCGCGCTCTTGTCGCCGCCGCGCGCGTCATCGACAACGTCGTCGTCGTCGTCGGCGTCGACACCGCAACAACAGCCAGGCCCGGCGGCCAGCGCCGCCCTGCCGACCGCCGCCGCTCCTGTCTACCTGAGCGAGGAACGCCGACAGATTTTGCGCCTCATCGACGAAAGCTTCAAGCTCATGCCGGAGGCCGCCGACTCGGACAAGGCCACGAACCGCTACGTGCCACGCAACATGTACCCGACGCCAGCGTCGTTCCCGAGCACGCCCGCGCCGCTCTTTGAAAACCCCGCGGTGTTTGAAAAGCTCGACCTCGACACGCTGTTTTTCATTTTTTATTACCAGCAAGGCACGTACCAGCAGTATTTGGCCGCGCTGCAGCTCAAGAAGCAAGCGTGGGGCTACCACAAGAAGTACAAGACATGGTTCAAGCGACACGAGGAGCCGCAGATGACTGGCGAAGACTTTGAGCAAGGCACGTTTGTCTACTTTGACTACGAGACGGGCTGGTGCCAGCGCATCAAGACGGAGTTTACGTTTGAGTACAGCTACCTCGAGGACGAGTTGGTATAACACGACCAAAGCATATTCGTTGGGTGTGTCTTTCCGTGGTCACTCTCGTCATGACACGCGAAATAAATCAGTGTTAGGTCATCTGAGATGAAGCCAGGCTGCAACAATCAAGCTGATCCATGCGTGAGTCGAGCACCAAATAAAGCCTCTTTCTTCCTCCCTTAGCATGAACTTACATGATTGGTGCAGGGGTCGCAACATGAAGTTTGTGGATGCAATTTTACGCGTGAATTGGACCCACGCCTTGACAATAATTCCCATTTCATTTAGATATGTTTACTCAGCTCAAAGTCATCCATGGCGCGGACCCGCCATTGCATCGCGCTCGACAGTGGACTCTCAAAGACCCAGAGCATGGATGTCTGTTTTGTCAGCATGAAATCCTTCCACGAGGACGTGATGCGCAACGTCTGCGCCATATCCAAATGCACGCCGAGCCGCGCGGATTGCGCGTCGACTTCGGCGTCAAACAACGAGCAGCCGACGACGTTTAAGTGGCGCAGTTCGTAGTGCATGCCGCGCTTGTCGGCTTCTTGCATATGAAAAACGCAATCTTGGAAGCATGCGCGGTCCAGGACATCCTGCAGCACACGCACGTCGTCGCTCGAGTCCACGTTGTCCGCCGACTGCTCGTGCATGCAAAAGGCGCGGAATCCATCCGAGTGCAGCGCATGCTGCACGACATCTGCGGCGGCAGCAGCACCGTCCAGGAACTCGACAAGGTCCATGTGTTCGTCGATGGCGTGCAGCTCACTGAGCTCGCTGAAGAGATCCCACTTTCGCCTCAGACTGAGCATCGGCGTCGCGAGGTGATGCCATTGATGGAGCGAGCCGAGAGTCTTGACGCCATTTTGCGCGGCCCGTGCTGGGTTCCGCCACGGCGCCGGGAAGACTTGTGATGAGGAGGAGGCGCGCGCATGACGCACGAGTGTTTGGGGAACTGCGCGGCGGTGCATGGTGGAGGTTGATTCAAGTGTGCGCGTCCTCGGTGCCACACGCAGATGGAGGCGCATTGAAAAAGAAGAATAAGGATTCGACTTTCGACAGTTGTGAGAGTTCAAACTGAAACTGTCAGATGGATACTATATCCGGATCCGGATACACACAATCCACAGTCGAAGAAAACTCTGGTGGAGTCAGGATGTGGCGCCACTCCTCGGTGCGATCGAAGGCCATGGCGGCGGGCAAGGATCTTAGGCAAGATACGCGCGACATGGAACCCGCGTCATGGAATCTCGTGTCGTGACGAAGGGACGGGCTTACCAGTATGGCGCGCATCCATGTGTTCCTGCACAATAACGCGACAGATTGCGCGTGATTCGACGTACTTGGCGAACGGCGATGCCTCTGGCATCACAAGCTGGAGCCTACGACGACACGACTAAGGGTCGACAATACGATGGAGGCGACGAATTGTCGAACGGGGCTCGTTGGACTGGCACGCTGAAAGCAACACATCCGATCAGATCATTCTCATTGGACTGTGGTGTTGACGTGTCTTTTCACGTGAACGATTTGCACCACGCATGATCGAAGGGAGAGTGGAGCAGCGCCGTCGGCACTGCCGCCGCCATCGTCGCGTGGATGCAGGCTTGGGCGAAGGAAGTCGACGATGCCAGCCGGCGCAATCGTTCGCCTGGCGCAGAAGCATGTCAACGATCGTGACGTCGCCAAAGGTGAAAAGAATGAATGGGTGCATGCGATATCTGTCGTCCGACTATACTGGCGATGTCTCAACCAAAGTGCGCGTGAACGGTCGCCACCGTCACATGGGTGTGGCTATTCCATTGGCAATACGCGAGGCTCATGGGAGCAAGTCCGCCGCGGAGGAGCCTCGCGTCGGCGGTGTCGTTGGTGCAGTTGATGTGGAGATAATTGCGTGGGTTTGAAGTTTGTCATCCAATCAAAACGATGGAATTTTGTTTTTAGCCAATGCAAAGTGTACGTCGTGTATTATTTTAGCCAATAGACTAGGAGATGAGAATTTGGGAATGAACAAATTTCCTGTGCTTTGATTGGACAAAATATGGACCATTTACGAATGCATTCTGATTGGTCAAAATTCAAAAGTTGGATTTGCGCAGGTCCGCCGGCATGGCGCAGAGCATGAGCAAGAAGAATGTGCTGGAAGAAGAAGAGTACGTGGGGGCTTTGGACAAGATCATCGAGCGTGACTTCTTCCCCGACTTGCACAAGCTGAAGGCTCACTCGATGGTATGAACAAGGATCTCGTAGCATGCACTGAGCCTACGTTTAGTGGCTCGATGCACTCGCAAGCAACAATCCAACACTCATCAACGAAGTCCGCGAACACCTACTCCAGGAGAAGAAAGCTCGCGACGCACCGCGAAGCAGTTCAAATCCTGAGGGTACGTGCTGTGACAGGCATGCATCATGCTGATGTGACCGTCATGCTAGCAAAACGCAAGCGTCGAACCCCTTTGCCGACGCCCGCATCCTCGTGGGATCAACCGACCCCCCCTCGTGCGTCCGAGGAGGATGGATTCGAACCCAGCGAGCACGATGAAGGAGTCCATGAAGACGACGACGTCGCGTCCGATCTCTCTGGTGGCGCAGTGGCGACCGCCACGATGACCCTCAACCATTTTATCGTACGTGTCGATCGATCCAAGCAGGGGACTCATCTCGGCAGGCAAATCACACATCCGAAGACAATGCTGCCTTTGAGGAACTGCAAGAGAAGGCCATCAACGACCACAAGCGAAAGTACCATTGGGCGTACGAGGACACGGCCGGGCGCGGCGACGCCAAGTTGCTCTTGCTCAAAGACGGGACGTGGATGAGTCATGAGCGGCGGCAGCTCATGGACAAAGCATGCGAGACAAAACTCGGTATATTCAATCCACACAGCCACATTTGTGTTGACGAATCACGTAGCGCTCGAGGACAATCGTCCGGTGGCCCCCGACACGTGGCCCTTTCGCGTGCGCAACCCGCTGCTCTTTCCCCCGGACCTTGCCGTGAACCGCGACATTTGCAAAGTGCGTCGTCGTTTTGACTCGTGCTCTAGTCACGAAATGATTCTAGTTGGACGTCTCCTCGACCAGCGGCGACAATGTCTTCCTCCTCGAGAATGGCGCCAGCGCCACTGGCAGGACGATCGCCGCGGTGGACTCGACGTCAACGGCGCTCATGTCCAAGAAGCGGACCGGCGCTGTGGCCAAGAAACCCATGGAGACGGTGTATTCAAACTCGAGATTCAGCGCCACGTTCCTGTCGGCCCAGGTTGACGACAATCATGTCATCAACTCGACGCTCGTATAGAATGCGATTCCCGATCAACCAGATCTCGGCGACGAGGTGACGAAAAAGCCCGAAGACTTGGTCGCGATGACGCCGCTGCTCGTGCCAGGCGGCGACGCGTCGCCGATGGTCACGTGGGGGAACATTGAAGCGACGCCGATGATCCTTCGGGGAGACACGCCACGTACGTCGCACAAGACGTCGGAGATGACGATGTGAGTAGGCGCGAGCCACGGCGGCCCGACGTTTGTCATCAAGGACGTGTCGGCTCGGGAGCAATTGGCGCATCAGATGGACGCTCGAAACAAGCAGGTAGGACGCGACTTTGGGATGCCGCATGACGACGATGCCACACAGCGCATGAAGGCACGACATGCCAACACCCCCACGCCGCTCTTCTCGAAAAAATACACGCCAACGCCACTCAAGAGCGTGTTGCGGACGCCCGGGTCGATCTTTGGCAACGACTTGCACGCGAGTTACTCGACGCCAATGCGCCGCAACAACGTGCCGCGGCCACCCCCCAAGAAGAAATAGATGTCGTTTCCATCCTCTTTGCTGGTCTTGGACCTTTTGCGCTGCATCCCAGGGACACGCATCAGCCGTTGGCTCAACCGCCGCCAGTGTCGCCGGTGCGTGGAATTCGGATGTGTGTGCGGGCACGGTGGGACGTCGTACACTGTTTGTACGGTTGTACGCTTCCATATAGTTTGCAAGGATAGTCGTCCATCTGTACGTCGTACGTACGTTCAATCAAGCTATTTAAAGATCGTTTCAGATGCCCCTCGTGGCTTTAGCAAACGTCGTCGTCGGGTGCGATCGATCTTGTCGCGTCTAATTCCGTGGTCACTTTTGTACGTGTCGTTGATGGAGGCGACACGAAGCGGCGGCGGCGCCAATGTGTTCAAGCTTGCCATCATCGGAGGCGGACCTGCCGGCATCGGCATCCTCGTCCGCGCGGCGCGGCTGGGTTACCTCCCAGCGCTCCTCGAGCAAGGGGTTCTCATGATCCACAGTGGGCCCGTAGAGAGTGTCGGGACGGGCAACCTTGGCGAGTACATAATCAACTCCAACACATTCGCCAAGAGCTTGGTCTCGAGTGTCCTGGAAGAGAAACCCGAGCTCGACCCGCCCGAATCGATCCACGGCACGTTCCTCGAGCCGCTCTCGGCCCACCCGGCGGCGAAGCGCCTCATGGATGCCGGGAATGCGACGATCGGACTCTCGGAACTCGGCAAGTTCCTCGCGGCGGTCGGTGGCGTCGCGCGCCTCGAGATGCTCAAGTACCCGGCCTCGTCGACGTGCCTCGTCCACACGACCGCCGTCCAAGTCGAACGCGTGGGGAGCCAGTGCAAGATCACGACGAAAACAAGTGGTGCATCGAAATGCTATTTCGCCGAGCATGTGGCGCTCGCAATGGGCGGGAAGCAGGAGATGCCGCCGCCGGACCTGCTCCCGACCGTCTATCATGGCAAGACGTGGTTGAGCGACAATGTCTTGCGCGACGCTGGTCGGGTCGCCCTGGCCGACGTGCTCGCGAAAGCCAAAGACAAAAAGGTGTGCATCGTAGGTGGGTCGCACAGCGCGTTCTCGGTCGCATGGACGTTGCTTCACAAGATGCCGTCGAGTAGTAGTAGTAGTCCGAGTCTGTTTCATGCCAAGGACATCACTATGCTCCACCGCGTGCCCGTGCGATGCTACTACGGATCGAAAAAGGAAGCCGAGGCTGATGGCGTCGTTGTGGACAAAATTGACAAATGCGGGAGCGTCAACACATTCACGGGACTCCGGGAAGACGCGAAGGCCCTCTACCGCGCAATCGAAGCAAACAAGGAAGCGCGCGTCCGTCTCTTTCATCTCAAGAAACCAAATTGCCCCGTGCAGACCCAAGCCTACGACCATGCTACAGCCATCGTGTGGTGCTGTGGCTACGGGACCAACATGGTACACCTCTGTCGTTGGTGTTGGTCGCATTGAAGCGGCCGCGATAGATTCCCATAGTCGACATCGATGCCACGCCCATGGCATTCAGTCAATCCTCTCGCGGCGGGGCCGTCGAAGTCGATCTCAAGGGCCGCTTGATGCGCGGCGCGAGTCGCGAGCCGATCGATTGGCTCTTTGGCATCGGTGTTGGTTTTAGTCTTCGCGCCGCGTTTGATGAAATGCGCACAGAGACACGGGCCGACGGCGTCACCGTGTACCACCGCCGCGGTATTACTTGGAGTGTTGCCTGTTGGGTTGTCATTCCATGGGTTTGTTTGATAGGCGCCACGTTAATTCTCGCGGCACTGTTTGGACATGCGATTTACGGCGCCGACTGCACCACGTTTGAGCAAATGGTCGAAAAATGCGAGCGACGGCGCAAGGACGACAAGACCAAAGACGACACGACGACATCGTCGTCCAAGATCCCGCGCCCCGCAGAGACCAAGAGGTATTTATTCAAGAGTGGCGGCGAGCCAGCGTCGTGGTGGAGTAGACTGCTAAGCGATGTCAAAATATCAGGCTAGCCAAACATGTCGACGAGAGCACCAGTCCACCCGCGACGCCGTCATGCAGTCGACTCAAAGAGGTAGGCAAAGACATGGTCCCAGGACGACATAAATGGTAGAAATCGCCGTCGACGGCCACGTCAATCGCCAAGCGCGCGTCGCCGCACGGTGGTTCCTCGACTACCATGACGTTGTCCCGGGTGAAAAATACCAGCTTCGTGGCGGCGGCTCCATCACCGAACAGACGATTACAGGGTCGCGAACCAACGACGACAACTGGTCCTCCCATGTTGCGGCGCAGCAGTTTTGGCGACATGCGACGGCACACGAGCCATTCGAGTTTAAGGATAGACGTGGCAGCACCTAGCGGCGCAACTGCCGTCGCCTCGGTGCGAAGTTGCGGCAAACCGACTCGGCTCTCGGTGGCGGGTGGGGCCAAAGAAGCCATCCAGGGCATTCGCTCGGGTAAGCTCATTCGTCACAACACGATGTGACGTGGCGGCGTCATATGTGTAGCTAGGTGTGGCAACAACCAACAAGGCAGCGACAAAAAGCAGCAACCCGTCGTCGTCCATGTCGAATCGTCCTAGTCGTTCGTTCGTCTGAGAGAAGCCTCTGCACTTCATGTAAACAAGACCACAAGTATCTATTACACTGCAGAATATAAAATACCCAAAGCAATGTTAATATTCGTGGCGGCTGAAATGGCTGAAATGGCCGCCTTTGTATCTGTCTTGCAGAGGCCATGCGTGATCACTTTTTGAGTCCTTTTTTCTCGGCCAAAATCTCCTCGACGTGCTTGGCTTCGACGCTTCGTCCGAGTGCGAGGAATGACTTGTGGGCACTCTCAAGCGCCGACGCTTTGATGCGCGTCGGGTCCGTGTTTGGACGGGAGGCAAGTTCGTGGAACGTTCGGATCGCTTGTTCGTGATCGTTCGTGCGCGAATGGGCAACGACGAGCGCCAAGAGGACATCTCGGGTTCGCAAGTCGCCGCTCAGGTCGCGGCCCAAGAAAGCGACAAAGGCGTGGCCGTGGACGTCGTCGGGGCCGACGCGCGCCGCCGTGTTGGCGAGTCGCTTGTGTCGCCACTTGGCAGTGGTCGTGTCGTCCAGCGTGCCGAGCATGAGCTGCATGAAGCGCCACCGCTTGGGTTTCTCGGCCTTTTCAACGAGTCGCCACCACAGGAAGCGCCCACGCGCCACCCCCAGCAGCGACTCGTGGCTTTCCACGAATGCAAACAAGTCGGCGTCGTTCAGGGCCGTCGTCTCGCCGAGTGCGCCAAGGACAATACTCGAGTCGCGATCGGATTCAAACTTGAGCTCGAGGCCACGGGGACATGCACGAAGAAAGGCCACGAGCGCCGCGCCGCCGTCCCGCGCCTTGGCATGATGGAGCGACACGTAGGACGCGAAGCCATTGGCTTCTTTCTTGGTGCGCTGTTCGCGACACAACGTTTCGAGAATCGTGTCGACGCGCGTGACGTGGCCGCCCCGCAACAATGCATCGGCAAACGCGACCGTCACGAGGTTCTTGTCCCTACGATGACTTGTTACAACCCCACGACATGCGTGTATGCTACTCGTACCGTCCGGATGTTCGCCGCTGGCCAGGGACCTGCCGCGCGGCCTCAAAGTCGGCATATACGGTCGCGGCTTTGTCCATGTCGTCGAGCTTCGCGCATGCGCGGATGACGTTGGCGACGAGGGGTGGCATGGTTGCTGGCGCAATGTTGTCATATGTTTGCATCTTGTCGTAGAGATCGAGAATCATTTCTGCATGCTCGATCGTGGCCTCCTCGTCGTCATCGTCGCCCTTGTCCAAGGTCGTGGCCAAGCCCTAGTCCGTCCATGATAAATGGTACATATTTGATACCGTCTGCATACCTCGATCGCATGGAGGTAGTCGAACGAGCGCATTTTGATCCCGTTGAGATCCATGTCGTCGACAAGGGTGCGGATTTCGTTGGACTCGCCCAGCGTCGCAAACGTTTTCAGCGCTTCCGAGTAGGCATAGCCGTCGCGAGGGTAATTTTTCTCGACGAACGCGCGCCACGCGGCCGCGGCTTCGTGGATCTCCCCAGTCATGCCCAATGCCTTGAGGTACGCTGCGTTCATGCTCTCTGTGGGGTAGATCTGGAGCGACTCGGCGAACCGGTACGTGTCGAGGACCACGGGAAAGTCGCGCTGAAAGTTCATGAAGCCCACGAGGAACGACATGGTCTGCCGCGTGGGCCGCACGGTGTCGGAGAGCGCAGTCATGTCCTGTAAGTTTTCAAAGAGGACGACGGTCGCGTCGGTCGCGTGGTGCTGGACCAGCAGCGCGACTGCTTCTTGCTCAACGCGGGCCGTCATGAACGGGTCGAACGATACGGACGAGCCGTCGGTGCCTTGCCGCGATGTCACGAGGGGTTGGTACATCGTCGCCACACGCTGCACCACGGCGGCAAAGTCCTTGTGCGCGCACATGTGCTTGAGTTCTTGTTGGGTCTTCTTGAACACTTCGAGGTTGACTTTAGGGATGGCGTCGGGCCGTGATTTCGCCGCCGTCTGCGGCGTCCTGCTGCTGAATGCACGCGTGGATGCGCCAAGATGAAGAGAGGCATGCGTCGAGAGGGCCTCGTGCGAAGGGAACTTGCCGATCGAAGTCGGTCCGCGACGAAGCCGAGCCGCCGCTGCTCGGGCCAAGGATGTCAGACGCGCCGACATCGGGAGTTGAAGGACCAATCGCAGTCGAGTTCCCTTAAAGTACGTAAGTGTTAAGATCGAATTAAATCAATCAAATTAATGCTTCTTCAATTAGGTACTAATACGATCGAATTGGATTCAACTTGCCCCTATTTTGTGTATTTGAAATGGACGCCTGTGATTGGTTGAAATTCAACCTCCCAAGAATGGTCGAATTTGTTTAAACGTAATTAATTCGAGTCAATTCAATCCATATCGAACAGAACATTTGCGTTGAATGGGTTATACGATAAAACGTATTTATCTTGGGACCAATCGGATCGTTTTCGCTGCTTTCCAAACTGGCGGTTGCCCTCAATTCCTTATTTAACAGAATCCCCTACGACATCGACGACACAAGCATGAAACCCGAGCTGCCAGACGCAGAGACGCTGGCGCCACCCGCGCGGCGCGGCGATCCAAAGCGCCGCGGATGTCTTCTCCGTCGCCACCATGAGATTCGCTACGCAGTAACCATCTCGGACCGCGCACCCGTCACGAACGAGCCCGAAGTCGTTCACTGTCTCTTCTGCGTGCATTTTGGGCGCGAGGTGTTGAACAACGTCGTGCGAACGCGCAAGCCGATGAAGAAGGTCAAGACGTTCAAGGCGCCGTTCCGCGTGGACCACTTCACTCAGCACCACAAGATCCATCACGTGGAGCGCTGGGAGTACTACTGCGGCTTGAACGACGAAGAGAAGAAGGCGTATTTCTCGTCCGATCCATTCTCGGCCGAAGAAGTCATGGTCGAGTTGCCCCTCGAACGCCTCGAACGCACGCGCGGGCCGTACAAAGTCGCGCCAAAGTGTGGCAAAGCCGCCGCTGCCGCCGCCGACGCAACGCATCCGACCGCGGCGACGGCAGCAACCCACGACGACGTGAAAGAGCGGCTCAAGTTTGACAAGGCCGAGGCCGAGCAGACCTTCCTCTACAACCAGCAACGCCAACAAGCCGAGCTTGAAATCGCGCGCAAGAACCTCGAGCTCAAGCAAATCGAAGTGATCAGCTCCGTCATGATGGCGCGCCAGAAGATGCTCGATGCCGGCATTTCGCCCGAGAACGTGGACCGAGCGATGCCATTTCCGGGTTCGATTCACATTCCACACCCCACGACCCAGTCGCTGACACTGTAGACATGCATGTGGGTCACGTATTTGTGTGTGTGTGTGTGTGATGTGGGCATGGAAATCGAATCTTGTGATTGCCTCGATATGGAGCTCACGTTGTCGAGAATGCATCTTCAAGAGAGATTAGAGCTTGGACGCTGACTCGACGCCGCGAGGGTAATGGTGTTCGTAGCACCAGAGCACAAACTGCCCGGCTTTGGACGACGCGAGTTCGTCGACGCGGTCGCGGTATTGCTGCGGCGCGCCGTCCAAGTTCTTCATGTACGGAGCGAGGAAGAGGTTCTGCGGCGGACCGAGGAGGAGGGACGCATGGGCGCAGAAAGAAATGTCGGCGGCTGTGAAGGTCGGGCCCGTGAGGTACTGCGACCCGAGGGGCGCGTCGCCCAATATCGCATTCACGTCGGCAAACGTCGACTGGATCTTGGCCCACGAGCGGTCGACGCCGCCGTCGGTGATGTTGAGGGACTTGACCAGAGTCGACTTGAGCCATGGGAACGCGGCCGAGACTGCGCGCGATTCGAGACTTCCGTCGAGCGGGTTGACGAGGACGTCTCTGGCCGTGTCGGGACCCAAGGCGAAGAGAAGGCTGTATCCAAAGCGGCGCGCCGCGGGGCCAAACTGCGTGTCCAGCTCGAGTTCCTTTTCCTTTACGCGGCGGCCGTCGGGGTAGAGCGACGGCAGCGCCTCGCCGCAGTACGACAAGATCGCGTCGCTGTTCTTCAAGACCATGTTGCCGCCGCAGACAAGCAACGGCACACTCTTCCCGCCCTTGGGCTTGGTCGACATGTAATGGAAGATGGGTGCATGCATCTCTTCGACAAAGTCTAGCTTCGCGAGGCGGAGACCCCACCGGGCCTTCTCGCAGTAGTTGGACGCGGGGATCGTCACGAGAACATGTTTCAACCCCATCTTCTTGCGTGGAATTTCACAATTCCGTATCCGGATACGTCCGCAGGCAACAACAATCGAACGACATGACGAAATTGCGGAAGGTGCAATCTCGGGGTGGTGTCTCGGGAGCATCAATTACATTATTGCCACGGAGAAAGGAGACGCTTGAGCGTGTCGACCATCTCGATTGTTGGGAGTCTCCCCAAGGGGCGCCAATAATGGGCACAGTACCTCCAAGAAGCAGGGAGGTTTGGTGTGCGTGGAAGCGTATACAGGGACACAACACAGGATGACGATGGTGTCGACTACAACAAAGGACATATATGTTGATGGGATATGCATCTATGTGACGTTGACGTGGAGTGCAATGATGACGTCAGCTGGTGGCCGTCAAGGCAGTCGAATGCAGCAAGTTTATTCGTCCTTCGACGGGTAATGATGTTTCCAGCAGTAGAGGACAAATTGACCAGCTTTGGACGCGACAAGTTGTCGATGCCGCGCTTGGAAGACAGGCGGCAGCGCTTCAATGTCAATGTAGGGCCTGAGAAAGGCATTCTCGCGCGGCACGAGGATGATGCCGGCGTGGGCGCAGAAGGACACGTCAGCGGCCGAGAAGGTTTTCCCCGCGAGGTACTGCGTCCCGAGTGGAGCGTCACCCAATGTCTCGTCGACTTCCTTGAAGAACGCTTCGATCTTGGCCCACGATCGCTCGACGCCGCCATCCGTGACATTCATAAACTTGATGAGCATGGCCTTGAGCAGCGGGTACATGCATCCGGCGGCGTAAGATTCCATGGAGCCTTGCAGTGGGTCGAGAAGCACATGCTTGGCC
>VJMH01005588.1:0-10367 GCA_009835185.1 Aphanomyces stellatus | reverse complement strand
CACGGACAGCGCCGCAGCGACTTGACGATATGGCATGTCTTGAAGCATGCTGATCGCACGAAGTTTTAGAGCTATTGGGTATGTGTGCCTGTGGGCTTTTTTGGAGACCCCACTGGTGGGGGCACCTGTGTGCTCTATGAGCATGTGCAATCAGAGAATGAAGTGATGATCTTTCACAATGGTGGTTCGACACCCGCGCTTTTTTAGTTTTGAGCGCGAATAAAAATTACACCAATAGAATTCGAGTATTTCAATATTTGAGTCTGATTGGTTGAAACAACTTGTGTGACACATGAAACTTCCATGAGCCTTAAATTCCCTCGTTGTCTGTAATTATATCATAAACAAACAAGAATATGTACACCCTCCCCATATTTTGACTTGAATACAAAATCATCGACCACGCCGCTACATATGGCCATTTGGCGATCGTCCAAAGGCTCATCGAAGCTGCAGGTAAAAACTCAACGGCTGCGATGGATGGTGCTGCGGCCCGATTGCCAAATGCAGGGGTGGGGCACAATTCGCATGTTGTGTTCCGGGCCCTTCTCACCTCTCGACGACTCAGGAGTCGAATCCAACCCCAAAAGTAGTTACATTTAGATGCCAAGTCTGTGCCTTGGCTTCCCATCAACACAAGCGTATCGGTGCTTGCTGGATATTAATATGGCCACGAAAAACCAAGCTTCGTTAAAATCACATACACCAGATGTCCATGCTACGTATGCCATATGCATGGCCAAGATTGGGCGGTTTTGACGGAGGTCGTTGTTGACGCATCGTCAGAGGGCAAACATCGCCACTGACACTCTATTTCTCGCATTCAGACACCCCGAGACGTGCAAGTGTCAAAGAATTGCACGTGCGGAATTGTTGCCTCGTCGATTCCCATATTGGTCTCAACTGCGACCCATCCTACATCGAAGGACCTTGTTGTAGTATGCACGAAACCTCGCAATAAAATGCCAAGGGACATAGCTTTTGTGATAACGGAAAAAGGATCAATTGCATGACGCCTGTGCGTCAGCGATGACCACCCCATGGGCTCTCGTCCAAAGCCCAAATACGAATCGATTCGATCCCACTAGATACTCTACGTGGAGTTTGAAATCTTGCTTTGGGCAGCAAATCAATTCAAAGACCATTTTCAGTGTCATTCAGACTTCGATCTGATTGGTTTCAATCGCCTTGTCGCACCGTCGGCGCTTTGCTGTCTTCTTGGCCAGAACGACGTCGCGTGATTTCTCCTGGCAGCATTGGCACCGATGGACATCCAAATAATCTAAAATCAGGTCGTGGCCGGCGACATGGGCGGCACGCATGGCGGCTGCGACACAGACATCTTGGTCGGCCCATCGCGCGAGGAAATGTTTCACAATGTCGAAATGTCCCTCCTTCGCAGACCCGTTCAACGCTGGCAAGTATACGCCGACGACGTGGGCCTCGTCGAGCAAATATTGGACTACATGAAGGTGGCCACTCGACGCCGCGGCATTCAGGACCCGCGGCGCGTAGGTTTGAACCCCGTGGGCATGCAGCCAGCGCATCCTCTCGAGGATCCCGTGTTCAGCGTACACGGCCATGGTCTGCTCGGTTCCACGCTCCTGCCGATGCAGGGCAAGGAACATGACGATGTCGTCAAACCCAGCGGTGGCAGCGTCGTCCATTGCTGCGGTTGTGCGTGCAGTCATGTGGTGGTGCTCGTGGAGATAACGCACGACGTCCAAATGACCGTGCATGATGTAACTTTGGAACGTTTCATGTGCAGTTGCATTATACCGCTTTTGTGTTCGAGTCCGGTACACAACATGCGAATCGTGCCCCCTTGCATGTGGCAATTGCATGATGTAACCTTGGAACGTTTCATGTGCTGTTGTATTTTTCAGCTTGTAGCACTTCACATTCATCTCATCTATGTTGTCAAAATGTACTTTGGTCCTGTATGCCATGAACAGACACTCCAACGGTGCGTTAAACCGATGGTATGACCAAAGAATGACAAACCATCGATTTATTATCCCTTTTGATACCTTGAAAACCCACTTATTTAATGCCAATCTCAGATTTGGAAACACGCACCCTCACTGCCCCCAAATCGGTGCGTCACCCAGGCACAGATCGCGCATCGCGTGGTGGTCCTATTTCTCACGACCGGAATGATGCGGCGGCTCGCACTCGCGGCGGCGGCGGCGGGCGTGGCAGCAGCGGCATCTCCATGTCCATATGTCGGGTACTCGGCAGAGGCGACGATCCTCGTCGCGGATAGCACGACGTGCGGCCCCTTGAATACCCTCTGCCTCGTCGATTTTGCCTGCCGAAAGGTCCAATACATCAACGGCACGCGCGGCCACGTGCTCGGTCCGCTCTCGGCCATTGGCGACCTCCGTGCCTACGACCAAACCACGTCTTTGTGCGTTGTCGTCGTCGTCGTCGTTGCGACCATGCCTCATGCAAAGATCTCGTAGGACAATCACATGCACGACGACAGATCGCATTCGAACGACCGACTTGGCGCTGCCCCTTGGCCTCCAGTCGCTGTACACCACGCCACTCCACTCGGCGATGGTAATGAATTTTGTCCTTGTAGCACAATTACCTCGTGTGGCCTCCAGCCAGACAGCTTTGACCACGTCGAGTGGGCCCAACTCGCGTCGTTGTACGTTTGAGCCTATCTTGTGTAGTCATGGTAGTCCATAGAAGCCTTGACACGAATGGACTGCAGCTCTTGCCAACCAATTTGCCTCGCATGGCCTCTTCGTTGTACGTACGCATCCGTCGCTGCGCCTTGGTGACTGACAAGGCGCAGGAGTGTCACAAACAACCTCGTGCGGTCGCTGGATGGATTCGTCGCCTCGGACGCGCTGCGGCAATTGTACATGGTTGATGTGTGCATGGCGGATTTACACCTCGACATAGGGACCTCCGCAACAACAAGTTGCAAACGTTGACGCGATTGGACTGGACAAACCAGGCAGAGATGTTGATGCCTGCCAAGGGATGATGTTTGACAACATATCGATTGTAGAACACTCGATGGCAACACGGCGTTGAACGCGATCACCAACGTCACCATGACGAGCGCCCGTCTCACACGTTTGTACGTGGACTCCTGACATTTCATTGGACCCTCTATGCTGCTCTAGCTCGCTCCGGCGCTGCCCCGTCTCGAGTTTTATCGTCGAAAAGGCGACGTTAGATGCCTTGGCCAATCTACCACCCGTTGGCTCGACTCAAGCCACCACGGGTCGCGGGTTCGAGGCCGATTTGTTGAGCTTTCCCGCCACGGCACAAACCCAATGCGACGCTGTCCACGGAACCAAGACGCCTTTGCACGGCCAGTATGCAGTATGTGTCTTGCCTTGGGTGGCGCCGTCGCCGCCGCTGACCACCTCGTATGTTGGGATTGGCTTGACTGGTGCGGGCTCTGCCATCATTGTGGCTGTTGTCGGATTGTGGCTATACCGTCGACGTCGACGACGTCACGCCGCCGAGTTGGCCAAAGGCACCGACACCCCGAGCGGTGGCCACTACACAATGGACCAGTCAATGTCGATGTTGGATTTACAGACGTTGGTGCTCTGCCGGCTCGACGACCACGACGTCACTTTGGGCAAAACAGTGGCCACAGGTGCGAGTGGCACAGTGTCCCGCGGGACGTTCAAGGACCAACCCGTGGCCATCAAGCGATTGATAACCGCGAGTCATGCCAATTTGAGAGACGTGCAAACTTTCATCGATGAAATCAAACTGCTCGCAGCCATTGATTCGCCGCACGTGGTCAAGTTGGTCGGGTGTGTGTGGACCCAGCCGCGTGACATGAAGGCCGTCCTGGAATGGATGGACAGTGGCGACTTGCGCGATTATTTGGTCTCGCACCGCGACCTTTCGTGGCCACACAAAGTGAGCTACCTCGAACAGATTGTCGCGGGGCTGGTGTACATCCACACAATGAATGTGATCCACCGCGACCTCAAGTCACGCAACATCGTCTTGGATGCCGTCAAAGGCGCCAAGTTGACGGATTTTGGCGTTGCGAAAATCGATTTGAGTGAAACCATGACGATGGGCGTTGGCACGTTTCGATGGATGGCGCCCGAGGTCCTCCGCGGCAGCGACTATGGCGTCGCCGCCGACATGTATTCGCTTGGCGTTGTCTTGTCGGAATTGGACACGCACCGAATTCCGTATTCCGACATGAAAAATGAAAATGGGCGCCCGATTGTGGATACGGCCGTGATTGGACTGGTCCTGGCGGGGTCGCTCCAACCCACATTTTCAAGCGCTTGTCCGCCGTGGATTCGAGCGTTGGCCCAACAATGTTTGGAGTTTGATCCGACGAAGCGCCCCACTGCCATGCAAGTAATGTATCGCGTCCACCAAGAAACCAAAGGACAAGCGAGTCGACGGCCTGCGGCGCATGGATGCAGTCGACCGTAGCAGGCAGTGGTTTTTATGACTCTATATGTCGAAAATGAATTATCCAGTGGTTGATCCAACAAGGCCAATTATTTAATCTGGACGTGTTGGCGATGTCGTCGTGGTAATTTTTTATAAGCACACATGAGTCCAAGCAAGTGTCGCGAGAGGACGATAGATTCAATGGCACATCGTCAATGCTGCGAGTCATATGTCGCATACGATCGATGGAACGAATGAAATGACGGAGTTTCGGCTCGCAAGGAACACGATTGGCACTGACAAACGTCGAGGCAAATACATGCGCCCGGTTATTGGTTGGTCGATTTTGTACAGGTACACCAGACAGGCCATGATCGAAGGGTGTCTCTGAAGGCAGCAAGGTCACTGATGTAAGCACCATTGGCCACCTCGTAGTTATGGAGTCAAAACTGTGCCGTGGTCAACTGTTGTTGTTATTAGCCACGCCCACTTGACGGCAACAACACAACCGAGCGACGCAAACAGACCAAGTGCCGTTGCCATCCGACGGAGGGTGTACAGTGTAGTACCTTGTCCCAGAGAAAGATCGCACCAAGAAGATCACGCTGAGCGGATGATGTGGGTCTGTCATTTTACAACAAGATCCCGAGCTCAACCATGCGATCTAATGCCTCCTCCTCCATCATGCTGCTACTCGTGCTGCTATTTGGGCTCTATGGGATGACGATTGGCAGCGCCCGGCCGTGCTTTATCAATCAAGTCGTGAGTGTGAGCGGTGAAAAAGCAATCCTTGCTGGCATCAACGACGGCAACGCCTTTGTCCGCGTCAACGGTGGCAAGCGAATTGCAGTGTTTCCGTTGAGTGCGATCAAGTGCTAAACCGATAACTCTGAATCCAAACGTGTCTATTTTCAACTCTGGAGGCCACGACTCTCAAAAGGCTGCCTGATGGGACGGCCAATCTGTCAAACTGTCATGCAACCCACCAAGAATTGTAGAGACCGAGTGGTACTGCGGACAACACTGCACACCTCGAGCCACTCTACTGTCATTTGAAGGACATGCATGTTGTTTATCACTTTGTTGCTTCATATGCGATTTGCGCTCAAACGAACGTTTGAGTGACGCCAACTGAGAGAGATTGTGGAGTTTGTGCGATGGCGTTTCATGCGATCCCCAACCCGTGGTTTGAAGACATCGATGGCCGTTGGACAGCCTGGACTCGACCAACATGGACTTGTCGTGACTAACTATCGCCGCGATCCAAGGACACGTAGATGGGCTAGCCAGCTCGAATGATGCGAATGAATCAAGCGCACTCCGGCCATCGTCCGTGCTGTAGGCCATAACAGCACTTCATGTGTACAAGCCCGTGGCCAACGACACGGTCAAGTCATGAAAGCCTCGGAAGAAGCAGTAAGCCGCAGCGTTGCCAATTTGAAGTGCCCCCAAGTGTCCCACCAATGAGTTGTACTCACGTCTGACACGTCTGATTTGTTTCAATGACGCTGGTTTTTTGTCATGTGCCTTCCTTCACGGCACGTTTTATTAGCCCACGATTCAAACCCATTCGGACTGCTGGGGGCGACATTGCGAACTGCCACGTACAAACTCGTCGAGGTCCAATGACCATTTGGAACTCGCGTGGTTTCGACGCGGCCACATTCAAAGTCTTCATACGGAGAGACATTTGTCACCTTTGGATGGATTTATGGCCTTTTATGACTGGGATGAGAAATCGAAACAGAGCAGATGTTTTCGGTTTTTTCTTTATTTTTGGCGGTCTGGGGGGTTTAGGGGGTTAAGGGGTATGGGAGGTTTGGGGTTGAGGGGCTGGACGGTTGGTTGGTGGGGGATATGTTTGCTTGGGTTGGTGTGTCTTGTTGCCGTCGTGCCTTGTCGTTTTTGTTGTGCTGTTATAGTATTGCATGTCTCCATTACTGGGGTATTTGTATTTATGGGTGAGAGCGTCATAAAATGCTTGCAAAAAACCGGACTGGAGTTCGACGGACCTGCAAGTCCTTCAAACACCTACCGTTTCGCACAGAATAACTCACCAGGTATTTTTCGCCTTGCGAGTGACCTAAAATATGCATTTTGTCAATTTTGGTGACCGAATTTAATAAAATTCTACTTTGTATGTACCTTACATACAACCTTTAAGATTAATACAATTTGCATTTTGATCTCCATTTCCCATTCCAAAATTAGAGACCTGCATTCTACGACGACTTTATGACCATCGGCGCCATGGACGGTGCCACACAGCCAATGGTCATCTGGACATCGTACAATTCCTTCAAGAAAATCGCACTGAAGGTTGTTCGACCAATGCGATGGACGATGCTGCGTTCCACGGCCAATCGAACATTGTGCATTTTCTGCACACATTTTACCCAGATTTGGGCAGGTGTACCGTCCAAGTCATGAATGCCTGGGTGACCTTGCAATGGTCCAATGGTTGGATGCGAATCGATTGGAGAAATGTTCTCAACTGGCCCTGAACGGCGCGGCGGCAGGCGGTCATATGACAGTCGACCAGTATTTATCACGAGCTAGTCAAATACTCTGTTATGGCAATTCGAGGCGCGATTGCAGGCGGTTTTCTAACTGTGGTCCAGAACTTGCATGCGCTCAAACCAGAGTCATGCGTGGCCAAGTGGACGCAACTGGCACACAAGGCCAATCATGAAGCCATTGTTGGCTATTTTGATGACCAGTGCTGCAAGTGCTGTCAAGTGGCGAGCGATGTCACCCTTCTGGAAACAAAGTCCCCAGCAAGGAAACGACGCCGAAACAATTGATGCTCGACGAATTGACTCAAACGAGGCCACATTTCTTGCTCAAGTGTTACTCGAATTGTAGTTTTGGATAGAACCTCTAATGAAAGGGATTGCCCTCTTTCACAGTGCGAGATTCATGTCGACGACTTTTCCATTGATCACGAGCCCCGAGAAAATGATACATTTCAACCCGCGTGATATCGACTTTACGCTGCCTCATCAAACCATTGTTGATACCTGGTGAGCCGAGCCCTCAAAACATTTAAAGGCCAATGGTAGCGCAATAAACGTTAGTTTAGTTTTTGATGAACACATACTTTCCTCCAGTCGCAAGAGGAGGTCGCAGGAAGCATATAACGTGGTCGTGTGGCATGGATAAAAGAGTGAATTCGAGACTCCTTGTCGTGCAAAGCATCGACTCAGAGGCGTCGTCGATGCAGTAGTCTCATTCGAATGAGGGAACCGCGTCGGGTTGCTGCCCCTGCTTTTGATTCGAGTCTGTCACGATTTCCAAGGGTCTAAGAATTCATTGAAGCATGTCGCTAGCGACTGTTGCTTCCGAGACGATTGGCGGGCCCCGTGATTTTGGTGGTGCTACTTTGGAATTCTACCATGGCAACGCAGGATTTCACTTGGTGTGTTACGGCTGCCTTGGCCGCCCGGTCGGCAGCTCGATCGCGCAAAAGGTCGACCACGGCCACATGACCGCGAGCAGTGGCTTGGGGCAAACCAAACGACGTGCTCGGGACGCCACATGTGTCCAAGAATATAACCATCTCGACGTCGCCGTTGGCGCAGGCAACATCCAAGGCTGTCACACGACCATCTCTGGCAACACCACGACTAGCGTCATCGAGGTGTGTCCACGCAAACATGGTGTGGCGGGGCCACACGCTTGTTTCGAATTGGTGAAAGTCCAGTTCTTGGAGTTCTTGGTGTACGTTCGGTGGAGGTACTCGAGGCACATCACGTGGCCACGCTCCACCGCAACATCCAAATCGGCGTATTGCCGGTCGTTGCGATCAAAGGTGTTGGCCCCGGACACGCGATACTGGATTAAGTGCAAGTACTCGAGCACGGGGAGGTAACCATGGTACGCGGCCAGCTGGAGCAACCCACATGACGTCACGGAACACGCACTGGGAGTTATCCACGCTGCCCAATGGTTGAGAAAGCGTCGACATTCGGCCCGCCCCGACTGCGCCATTCGTCTATCTTCGGCGGCGTCGTGCAGCATTTGCAAGACGTCGACGAGGCTATCAAAGGCAGCTGACTCGGCCAACGCAAGAAGCACAAACTGTGGCCATTGTATGGCGGTGAGACGCTGGGTCAACGTGCGTTGGTCCGAGCGCCAGGAGCCAAAGAACGCGCGTCGCTGGCCCATGTACGTTGGAAAGTCGTGCATGGCCAGCCCCTGGCGCTCAAACAGGCCGCGTTGGACTTGTCGGCGGCCATTGTAGAGATAATAGATTGGTGGTCGCGCATCCATTTCTGCATTGACAAATTACTCCATTTCCGACATGCCATCTTGGTAGGCGACGATGTGTTGGAGGATGCCAGGCAAGCGCAACACGACGCACGTGGGTGCTGAGTCGACCATGCAATGTTGGGTCTCAGGACAGCAGCAGAATCCAAATGGCAGGACATGCAAGCGGGGTTGCGGTTGATGTGCCATGATGCGATGAACCAGCACTCAGCGCTGCCAAGTGGCAGTAAAAGCAGTACGTTTTTACTATAACGTACTTTGACGTACACAGTTTAAATTTGATCGGGCCAAAACTTTGCACCTTCACTCGACGGAAAAATGAAGTGGAGCATGGACTTGAGGCAAGTGGATTTGAGTCGATTCACGACAGGGTCAGTTTCAGGGTTTGTTTGGATTTTGATATCCCCTGACGAATCTGTGTAGGGGTATTGCCTAGAAGGTGTTTTCTATAGTTAAACTCAGGGTTTAACTTCCAAATTCCACAAATCAGACACAGAATTTGTGGATTGAAACCAGAACAACACCTTCGCCTAATTTTAGCCTGGTCAAATTGTCGAGTGTTGACTGCGATGGCAGCACCAGCTGCAGGCGCAGCGCTCCGTGTGCTGCAGTCCCCCACGCTCCTCCGCTGCATGAGCGTCTTCCAGCGCGGGCGAACCGAGGCCATGCAGCAAGGCATGCGCGAGATGCGGCTGTGGCGACCCATCGTCCGCATCTATGGCCGTCTCCACGTCAACTTCAAGCGCCAGGTGGGCACAAAGCCATTGGAGGAAATCCCGGTGATCATGATGAGTCGACGCGCCATTTTGGATCCATGGTTCCACAACGCTGATGACCGCGCCCGATTGTACGACCTCGTGGCTTCCGACAACGCCGTGCTGGCCGCCGTCGCCGAGTACGCCGCGTTTTACGGCCTTGTCGACGTGCTCCAAACGATCCACGAACGCGCGATCGCGAGACGAGAGGACGCCGAGCTTGACGCAATGAACCGATTTTGTGTCTTTGGCTTTTTGCCGTCGCTGTACCAATTGGCAGCCTTCCATGGGCACATCCCCGTGGCCCAATTTCTCGGTTCGACTAAATACCAAGCATACAACGCCTATGGCTGCTTCCACCACTACTCGGATTTGGAAATTGCCGTCGAGCGCAGCCAATTGACGTACGTTGAGTTTGTACACGCAGCGTATCGCAAACCGCCCGACGGGACGTTCTATTGGGGCCACAGCGGCGACTTGGCAAACTACCACGAACGCTCTCGCTTGTCGGCGTTGGATGCAGCGGCGGCCAATGGCCATTTGGAATTGGTGCGCTTTTTGCATGGCCATGGCGTGCAATGCACGACCTTCGCGTTGGACCAGGCGGCGACCAATGGCCACCTGGACGTGGTGCGTTTTCTTGTTGAACACTGCAAGCGGTGTACGACCGACGCGATGGATGGTGCCGCAGCCAATGGCCATTTCAACATTGTTCAATTCCTTCAAGCAAAGCGTACCGAAGGCTGCACGTCCAATGCGATGGACGACGCTGCGTTCCACGGCCACACAGACATTGTTCGTTTCCTCCACTCGTTTTACCCAGACGAAGGAGGATGCACCGTCGAAGTCATGAATGCGTACGCGAGTCGCGGCGACCTTGCCATGGTCGAGTGGCTGGATGTGCATCGATTGGAAAAGTGCTCCCCACGGGCCCTCAACGGCGCG
>VJMH01005586.1:0-14162 GCA_009835185.1 Aphanomyces stellatus | reverse complement strand
TGCAGGCATTGTACATCGACGACGTGAACGACATGGTCGGGGAGATTCATCCAGAGCGGCACGCCTTCGACGATTTGGAGCGTGACCATCATCCCTTCGTTCAGGACTTTGAGTTGCGTGTCTTGGAGGATGTCCGTGGTCACTTCGAGCTGCGCGTACACCAAGTCATAAAGAGAGAAAGTGATGATGGTGCTACCTGCTCAAATGTCGTGGGTTCCATGAGCACGAGCTTATTGCCATCCTTGTAGAGGAACTGGAACGGTTGGTCCTTGCTCAGGGGAGCCTTCTTCACGGATTCAGACGAACGGAAGCGACGATTGATTTTGTGCCCCGTTGTGATCTCCTTCAACTCGGCTTGCATGTAGGCAACGCCCTTGCCGGGTTTCACGGATTGACTCTTCACCACACGGTAGAGCTTTCCTTCGAGTTCAATCGCGACGCCGGGACGGACCTGGTTGCCGGTGATGTGAACAAATCTGCCGTGGGTGGCGAACGAGAGGCCCGAGGGAAGACCCACGCGCTTGGCAAACCCAGTGCAAGCGGAGCGGAGCATTGCAACGAGGCAAAAAACTCAATGGCGGCGGGCGCAAAAATGCTTCGTTATGAATTTTGTCCAATCAAAACGCATCCCTACGATTTTTCAAAATGTCTTGCAAAATTTACAGAATGGCGCGAGACGGCAAGCGACCGGTGAAACAGGAGCCGTACGTCCCCGCCAACGACTCGTCGGAAGAGGAGGAAAGAGAAGAAGACCACAAGGTTCCCAATGGGCGCCGTCAGAGTGCGGCCGATGACATTCCGACGATGACAGCGGCGGACTGGAAGCGCAAAGTCGACGAGGAAGTTGAGCAGACGATCCCTGGTGCGTTGCGCCTCTGCCTCTCCAACGCCAAGAAACAAAAGCATGATCTCCTCAAGCACACCTTCGAGGGGGTTAATGCCACTGGCAACGCCGTCACGCTGGCGAAGGAGCTGTCTGACAAGTCGCAGCTGGACGCGCTCGAGAACATCTCGAAGGATTTTGCGCATTTGCACGGCCAAATCGGTGCGTACGAGGCAAAAGTAAGCGCCCTCGAACAAAAGCTACAGGGGTCTCAAATGCCAAGCTCGTTTGATGGGGCGTTGGACGTAAGTTCATTTCGACTGCCCGCGAAAGAGTTGGCCCAGCACGACTACGTGAAGCAATTTTACGCGGCCGCGGGGGTACCAGGCTGCAGACGATGCTAACCTGCTGACCTTGTTTAGATTGAGCTCGAAGGCGACGATGACGAAGTCATGGTCCAGGAGAACAACAGCATGCGCAACAACACATGTCCAATCACGCAAATGATCATGGAAGAGCCCATGAAGAAGTACTGTACACGTGTGTCGATGGGTTGCCTCACGTCGTCTCTGTAGCCCTGCCTGTGGACATACCTATTCTCGCAAGGGCATCGAATCGCACTTGAAACTCAAGCAGAGCTGTCCCATTGCAGGTGCCGATTTTCCACCGTTCGCATCATGACGATTGTTTGCAGGCTGCCGCCAGCGAGTGGAAAATTTGGAGCGCGACGTGGAAATGGAAGTCATCTTGTCCCGGAAGAAGCGACATGGCGGCCGCAGCTTTGGCGGGACCAACGTCGACAGCGACGATGACGACGACGACGACGAGGCCGAACACGTCGTCGCGTAATCACGATTGGCGATTAATACTTGCACATTACGAATTTATTGCGCGCTTTGGATGATGTCGGCAAACTCGGGCTTGAGCGAGGCGCCGCCGACCAAGAAGCCGTCCACGTCATGGAGCGCGATGAGTTCGCTCGAGTTCTTGGCGTTGACGGAGCCGCCGTAAATGATGCGCAGCTTGCCAGCCACGTCGGCGCTGATTTGGCTCGCGACCCACGCGCGGAGGTTCTTGTGGGCATCCTGGGCTTGTTCCGGGGTCGCAACGACGCCCGTGCCGATGGCCCACACGGGTTCGTAGGCGACGACGATGCGCGACCAGAGGGCCGCGTCGCCGGCAAGCAAGTCGGCGACGGCCTTGAGTTGGCGCGTGATCACGTTCAACGTTTGCTCGGCCTTGCGCTCGTCCAAGGTTTCGCCGACGCAGACAATCACGTCCAAGCCTTGTTCGAGGGCGCGCTTGGTCTTCTGGGCGACGATGAGGTCCGTTTCGCCGTACAAGGCGCGGCGTTCAGAGTGACCGGTCAGAGTCCACTTCAACCCCAAATCTACGCACGAGATGAGGATCGTCTGGTAGTAGTAGGAGTCGTACCCTTGAGTTGCTCGGCGGCGATTTCGCCGGTGAAGGCACCGGGACCAGTGAGACTCACGTTCTGGGCACTCACTTGGATTTCGGGCTTGAGCTTCGCTTGGGCCGTGCCGAGGAAGATCGCGGGCGGCGCGACGATGACTTCGACTGACTCGGTGTCGACGGTGATGCCGTTGAGGAGGTCGATGAGCGCGGCGACAGAAGCTTGGGTGCCGTTCTACAGAGACACACTGTCAATATGATAGTCTTGCATCGACAGAAGTCGTACGCTCTTCCAGTTGCCACCAATGACGTATTTGCGGAGGGACATGATGGAGATGATGCGGTTGAAAGTCAATTCAAGAATGATTCCAAACTTCCTCGGTGTTTTTGCGTTTCTCTGGAGGCCCACGAGGCCACCACGGAAATCGGTCATTGATTGGCTAAAACTATTTCCCAGGATGCCAAATTATGCATTTTTGCATCCCAAGTGAATTCCGCATTGAGGAGGGGAACGGCGAAGCGGACATCGGCAAGGTCACGTGCGCAGGGAACCCACTCAGCGCAAGGATCATGCCACATTCAGAGCCTTCTTTTGAGAGTGAAGTTGAAAGGGACAGGACCCAATCTACGACAAGGACTATTGTGACTCTAGTAGCGATGAGCTTGCGATACTTGACATCTGCAAGGCGTCGACGCCACCTTGTGAGTTTTCAGCGCAGCTTGCTCCTTAATACTGACCAATCAAAACGCGGCGTGTTATGTTGCATATTTTAAAGTGAGGTCAACACACGGCCGTTGACAAGGCGGCACATGGAGCCAATGAAATCTCTGTGTTTGGATACGTATTTCCCATTGGTCAAAACAACATAGAAGAGCGGGGTGACGCACGGTGTGTCATGTTTGGCGCCAGGCGTGGCAGACCGTGCGTTGAACAGCAAGGAAGATGATGGTGAATTGTGAAATGTATTAATCACGGTGGACGCGGACGCGGCCCAGTCGGCAAGCGACTTGTATTGATATCTCGGTTTGCTTCCATCGAACGAGCGATTTAGGACGCAAACGTCATTCCGCAATACAGGGGCGGGTTGGTGCTGCCTGGCGTGGTCCTCAGACATGAGGAGCGCAGACGGCGGTGGCTCGCCCAGGGCCGCGCGTCGGACCAGCAGAGGTGGTGCGAGGGGGTCTCCCTCTCCCTTCGGTCGCTCTCGGCAGCGAGAGCCTTCGACTTTGTGCGTGCTTCGAGCGACGGAAGGGATTTAACCTCAGCAGCCCGAGGCCGACGCGTCGGCGCCGCTTTCCTTGGTGATTTCGAGCGTCGTAAAGATCTCGGCGGTCGTCGGGTGGATGCCAACCGTGTTGACAAAGTCGTCGTAGCTCGCGTTCAGCTTCATAGCAATGCCGACGGCTTGCGTCACTTCGCCGGCATTGGGGCCAAGGTAGTGAAACCCGAGGACGCGCTTGTTGAGCGTCTTGTCCACAATGAGCTTGGCGTAGCACTCCTTGGCCAACGGGCGCTCGTGCGACAAGCTCCACTCGAGCGGCGTGAAGTTCTGGTGGTACACTTCGACGTTGTCACGGCCCGCCGACTCGATCGCGTCTTCCTCCGAGAGGCCGCAGCAGCCGTATTCGACCGGCGTAAACACCGCCGTGCAAATCTTCTTGTAGTCCATGAGCGCCGATTCGCCGTTAAAGAGGCGGCGCGACAAGAGCCGGCCAGCCTGGATGGCCACGGGCGTGAGCTCGGGGGCGTCGATGACGTCACCCAACGCATAAATGTGCGACGTCGACGTCTGCTCGTTCGAAACTTGGATGCGACCCGACTTGGGGTTGAGCGCAACACCCGCGGCGTCCAAGTTGAGCTTCTGGACGTCCGGGATGCGACCGGTCGCGTTCAAGACCGTGTCAAACACGCCTTCACCGCCACCAGAGTACTTGACCTTGAGCTGACCACTCTCCAACTGCTCAATCGAGGTCGGCACGGCGCCCTTGATGAACGAGATGCCGCTTTCGGTTTCCATGTAGTCCCCGATGCGCTTGGCCATGTCTTGGTCAAAGCCACGGAGCAAGATGGAGCGAACCATGATCGTCACGTCGTAGCCCATGCCCTTGAGGAACCCGGCACATTCGAGCGCCACGTACGATGCGCCGACGACGAGGGTCTTGCCCGGCGCTTGCGTGCGCGAGAAAATATCGTCGCTCGAGATCGCGAGTTCCCAGCCGGGGCAGTCCAATTGCTTGGGGCGGCCGCCGACGGCAATGACGGCGCGGCGAAACGTCACGTCCGTGGGGCCCTTCTTCTTGGCCTCGTTGGTCAGCGTCAACGTGTGCGCGTCCTTGAACGTGCCAAGCATGTTTTCGTATTTGACCTTCTTGTCGCGCAAGTCGACGCGGTACTTGAAGTTGAGGCCGTGAATGTAGTCCTGAACCGACCCGACGAGCTTTTCCCAGTCAAACGAGGCATTGCCGACGCTCCAGCCAAACTGCTCGGCATCCTTGTGCAACAATTCGCCAATGATCGAGCTTTGATGCATCAACTTCTTGGGAATGCACCCGACGTTCACACACGTGCCGCCCAAACCCCACGTGGAGCCTTGGGGCGATGGCTTGACGTAATCCAAGACCATAACCTTTTGGCCATACTTGGCGGCTTCCTTTGAGCACGCCAGACCGCCAGACCCGCCGCCAATGACAATCAAGTCCCAGTCGTACGTCTTCGAGTCATCGGGGACATCGTTCGCATGGGCCTTGGCAGAAGAAGGGGCGCCGCTCGTGGCGCTTTGGGTGCGCGCACGGAAAAAGGCCAACGTATCGTCGCAACCGCCGACAAACTTGGTCGCTCCGTCGTCGAGGTAGCAAAACGGCGACGACTTGTGGTTCAACGGGCGCGAATCGCCGCCAAATTGACCGACAAAGTCACCTTGGGAATCTTGGAGCCACTTCACGAAGGATTCCTTGTTCGGGTGTTCGTGGATCGTTGCGTTCACTTGCGACGGGAACAAGTGTTGCATCGAGGAGGCAACGCTCGCGGCCTTGACAAAGTACGGGCCTAGATGTGTTCGATCAGCCATCGTCACTAGGCGACGCCTACGTACATTGCTTCCACCCAACTACGTGGTAGTTGATGGCGGACATGATGGGGCTGCTACTGCTGCTGCTGTGTCGGCAAGGGGTAGCAAACGTCCGCGCGGGTCTCAACCGACTGGATTGGGTTGAAAACCGAAATGAATGTCGGAACATCGCCCAAAACCCCAACTGTGCGGCCGCTGACGGGGGAGGAAAAAATAGGTCATCCGGATAATATGAGCCAATCAGATCTGAGAAAGAAGGGTTCGCCCGCGCGATTGGAGGGCACGGCGCAGCCGAAATCAGGCGAAGTCGGCGGAACAGCAGCGTGACAGGACAATGAGGTCGACCATTCGTTCCGATGAACCATGAGGAAGGGAACGCTGTTACGATGACAGAGACTACGCTACTGCTGCGGCGAATACACATCATCTAGGCAAGATCTTCCTTGCGCAGGGCTGGGTGGATGGCGAACTCGGAACTGATGCTCTTACGGGCTGCCACCTACGACGCAAGATGTGACGACAAATCCATCAATACAGATCCATCAGACCATGCCCAACTTGGAGCTTTGGACAATGTCGTGGCCTTGCAAGAGACCGTACACCGTCCCGCCCACAAAGCTGTCTCCTACGCGTCGATATGTTGGTCCTGAATTTCATGAGAGGACTACCAGCGCCTGTGCAGTTGGCCAGAGGCAGGGGGGAGCATGGCAGGTAGACCACGGAAATCCCATCGATGGAGCCGACGACGACGGTCTCTGGAGCGCCAATGTGCTTTTGCACATCGTGGGTCGTTCCCACGAGCGCGCCATCGCGGCCGAGGGTGACCACCACATGCGCTTCCTTGCTGCGGTTGTCGCCTCGCATGGCATGGAACACTACATCGGCGTCGTCTAAAGCAACCGACGGTCTTGTCTACCTGTGACGACATCACGCAAGAGCTGCTCTGGGCTCGCCACGACGTCCTTGAGTGTTGCGGCGAGGGCGTGGACACTCGGGACGTAATCGTCCGCCAACGCCTCGCTCATGGAGCGCAACTCGTCTCGGTTGGGCGAGACCACGTGCACGCGATGCAGACACTTGGCCTGGATTGGCCGCGTGGCCTTTTCCACGGACGTTGGTTCGAACCAAACGAATTGACGATCGGCGGGCAGGTGCACGAGGCGGGCCATCGTCTCGGGCGAGAGGTTGCCGTCAAAGACAATCGCGTGCGCGTGTCTCAACTTGTCCTCGACGTCGTCTGTCTACGTTGCATCTCTTAACACCCCACGGCATATTCGATGCGTACCCACGAAATGGTGTCGAAAATGTCCATGTCGGCGATCGCGACGTCCAAGTCGCCGCAAGGCGTCAGCATCGCGCAGTACGTCGCGGTGGCCTCTCCATCGACCACCGCAAGCCCTGAGACGTCCATGCCGAGGTCCTCGAGATGGCGCACGAGACCCGCGCCGCCCGCGTCGGCGCCGACGCTCGACACCATCATCGTCTCGACGTCCAACCGCCGCAAGCATTCGGCCACGTTTCGACCCACGCCTACACGCGTTGAAACACAAAAAAGGCTCTTGTGGGCGCACCTCCCCACGATTGCTTGGTGCGACCGAGGTTGGACGTGCCGCGCAAAAAGTTGTCGGTCGGTTTCGAGACCACGTCCAAGACTGCCCCGCCGACGACGGCCACTTGCGGCGGCGGCGAAGCACGGACGGCGCGGCGTTGGGTCTCGTGCAGCGCACATGCAATCTAGAGGCCTGGTCAGGACCCATGGCCAGACCAAGCAACCAGCACCTGTGCACCGACGACGGCGTTGTTTTTGACGAGTGCAATGTTGGACGCGAGCGACGCCCCCTTGGTCAGTTCTACGCGACGATCACGACATGCACCAATCAAGTGACGCGGCGGACGCACCGTTGACGCGCTTGAGCAAATACGGCGTGACGGCATTGCCTGAGATGCCCTTGGCCTTGCACTCGACCAGGCCGTCGTGGATAGCCGTGTCGATCACACTCGCGTCTACGGGGTTTGGATTCGGCACGGCGACGATGAAGCCGTTGGGGAGCTGCAGTTGCGCGCTCGTGTGGATGAGCGTTGCGCAGTCGGCAGCGGAATCGAGCTGCAGATGCGCGGCGCTGCCGCTCGTTTGGGTGAAGAAGGCTGGGAATTCCTTGGTCTTGAACCCGACCACGGGCACGGCCTGCCACACGCGTCAAGCCAGATTGAGGACGCGCACGTACGTGCGTTTCCAAATACTCGAGCGTTCGCGGGATGTCGAGGATGGACTTGACGCCGGCGCAGACGACGGCCACGGGCGTGCGCGAGAGTTCCATCAAGTCGGTCGAAATGTCTACGAGAGATGGTCGCATGACGAAATGGTGACGCGTCTATACCCATGGTCTCTTCGCAGAAGCGATGGACGCCACCGATGCCGCCCGTCACGAACACTTGAATCCCTGCCGCATGCGCGATGCGCCTACCCGAAGCATCAACGTCAATGGTGCTCTCAAGGCGACAGATCACATCGTGCTTGAGACAGTCGTCGCGCCCGTGCCCTTCCTCGCAACCACGGCGGCGATGTCCCGCGTCGAGCACTTGGTGGCGTCCGGCCCGCACGTGGCCAGCGTGTGCAGCTGACTGGGGGACAGCCCCACGCAGATCTCGCCATTCAAGATCGCAATCGTCGCTGGACACGCGCCATTCTTGCGAACGATCTCCTCCACCTCCGTCGCCATCTCGTAATTTTGCGGGAACGGCATGCCGTGGCTGATGATCGTCGACTCCAGCGCGACGAGCGGCTTCCCAACACGCAGCGCGTCTTTCACTTCTGGGGAGATGTTCAAGTGAAAAGGGCGGCGCGATGGCGACGTGAATCCGCGAAACTGCGGGCTTGCACGGCGCAGGGCATGGGCAGCATGTCGGAAGGACGCTTGACGAAGCATCTTGGACAGTGAAAGTGTGATCCTCGTGGATCTGTGCCAGAAAGCGCACCTTCAAGCACCCAGCCCGCCATTTATTGCAGTATAAAATTATATGATCGTCCACTAGAAAGGACACCCACGTGACATGCTTCAACAGGTGCGCGATTATCATTATAGGTGCGTATTTAGTCTAATTTATAGTCAAATTAGATTCCTACTACGTTGAACTTGAGGGGAACTGCACCTTGGATCTCCCCGAAGAAGCGCATTCTGCCCCACTGCATCTGCGTGCGGCAATGTACATGTGCAAACGACTGCACCGAGGAGCAAGATCGCTGTCTTAAGGGTTTTGCATGCTCAGGCACGTGGCGATACCGTCAGATGCTATAATAATTATAGAAATATATGCATCGTACATGCCAACATTGGGTGGCCGGTGGAGCCAGTGGTCAAACCATAATCTGGATCTGGTGGTCGTTGGGTCAATCTTTCACCATGGACATCGATGCGATCTTGAACAACATGGCGGCCAAGACCGGCAATGTCTCCACCGTCAAGGACGTGGGTGTGACCAAGTCGAGTGCACCGAAGAAGCGCAAGGCGGCGGCATCTTCCGACGACGCGTCGATTTGGAACGAAGGCGTCCAGCTCGACAGCCGCCGCGTCCTCTCGTCCGAGCACAAAGTCCGTCCGTGCAACCTGCAAAACGTGTACCCGGCGTACGAGCTCCATCGGCAAAAGTGCGTCCTCAAGCTCAAGTCCAAACTGAACGCGACGGTCGAGCAGATGGGTCTGCCCAAGCTCCCCAACACGGCGTACGAAACGTGGCAGTTCAACTCGAAACTGGCCGCGCCCGAGGTACTCTTATCTCACATGCTCCATATCCTCTTCATGCGCATGCAGGGCGACCCACTCATTCCCCACTCGGGCAGCGACTACGCGGGACTGCGCGATGAACTCGTCGCGGTGGGCGCCAACCGCCACGCAGCCAACAAGACTGGCCGCGCCATGACGCAGGAGGCACACCGAATGGGGCAGAGTCTCTTGCGCCTGGTCCAAGGCGGTGGAAAGAAGCACGCCGTGATCAAACCCAACGAAGATCACTTTCTCGTTTCCTACGGCGGGCACAGCATGCGCATCAACAAGGGCCATCTGGACAAGCTCCAGACGTTGTACGACCGCCATCACGAAGAGGCAGGTGCCAAGGCGTCTCAGTTTCCAGACTTTCTCTTTTGCATCCTCCTCCGATACGAGTCACTCGACGGCGGTGGCTTCCAGGCGGCGCTCAACGAAGAGTGCTTTGACGTGCTCTTGACCCACTTTGACGCCAAGATGGAGTGCTTTGCGTCGCCGTTCAACTGCCGCTACGGCCGCTTCTGCAGCGCCTTCCTCGACACGGACATGGTCTTTGGCAGCTATGGCAGCTTTTTTGACTTTCGACCCGCGTCTGGGTATGTACACCGGCGATGCCGCATCAACTGAGTGCAGACTGTAGCTGTTTCGAAGCGAACCCACCGTTTGTGCCAAGTTTGATTGCCAAAATGGCCGAGCACATGACCGACTGCCTCACCAAGGCTGCCAAGCCACTCGCGTTTATCATTATCATCCCTGCGTGGGAGCACACCGAGGTACTCCTTTCCCCATTCGATCGATGATGATATCCGAGGCAGGGATGGCAACAACTCCGTAACAGTTCGTTCAACAAACACTATTTGCTCATCTCCCAAAAACACCATGGGTACAAACGCTCGTCGTCGGATTCTCTCAAATATAATGGCCGTAGGTACTGCGAAGGCAAGCAACAGATGCGTCCGACGCGCTATCGCATCGCGTCGTTCGACACGAGCGTCTTTTTCTGGCAGAACGCGATGGCTGCGAAGAAGTGGCCCGTCACGGAGGCGGCGCTCGAAGAGCTGCGTGTTGCGTTCAAGTCCAAGCAAGCCGACGAGCGCGAAGACCTGGGCCTGAAAGATGGCGGGAAGCGCGTCAAGAAAGTAAAAAAGTAAAGAGAAAACATGGTCGTCCCGTTACAAGGCCTGGTATTCCTGGACATACTGGGCGACGCGGTCGAGGACGAGTTTCTGCACGCCCGACGTCTGCACGGCCACGGCTTCGCGCAGTTCCGCGGCTTCGAGCGCGTTCGCAGGTCGCTTTTCGTACTTGCATTCAATCTGCACACAAAAGCTTGAGTCGACGAGACAACACACGAGACGCACCTCGTAATCGCCGTCGTTGCTAATGTCGTGAAAATGCACTTTGCCCTTGTATCCCTTGCCCACGGCCTCCCATTCGAGTTTGAAACCAAAGTCAAAGAGAAAGCGCTTCTTCCCTCGGACAACGCAGATGGAAGCGTCGCCCGTCATGTCCTTGACCTCGCCTGCGCGGATCGTAAACGAATGCGACGCAAACTCAAGGTTGGCCAGCAGCTCCTTCAAGCGATCCTACGACACTTGTCAGAACTGACTAAAGAGAAGGACTCGAACCTGCGACCACTTGGTCAAATCGCGCTGCTCAAACGTGCCAGCGTGGTTCCATGCCGAGCCGTCGTGGTCGACGGACGGGACAGGCGGCGCGACCTCGATCTTCTTTGGCGCGATGTCCCCAATGAGCGACTTTTCATGCTCCGACTGTTCGCGGTGGAAATAAGGCATGCCGTTTTTGTACCCGCGGGCATTTTCAATGTCTTCGTCCTCTTTGACGATTTCCGTCCGCGGCGCGATGGGCTTGGACGACTTCTTCTCGCCGTTCGACGTGGAACTGCTGCTGCTACCAGTGCCGCCGTTTGAAGACGACTCTTCTGGTCGCTTCGGTCGCTCGTTCTCCTTCTTCTTCTCTTCGGGCTTCTTGCACGTGCGGCGATGGAAGGACCAATCGCTCGTCTGGCACTTGCGATCGCAGTACGCGGCCTTCTTGCAGACGGAGCACTTGAGCTTCGCGCCGCCTTTGCTGCAGTTGCGGCATGGGTCCTTTGCTTTCTCCTTCTCCTCGTCCGAGTCGACGATGTCGTTGAAGCGAGAGTAGTCGTTCACGTCGGTCTTTTTCATCTTGAATAATGAATGGGGCGAGCGGCAAGAACTCCAAGCGGTGTGGCGACAACGATCGAAGACCTCGATTTAATGGCTTAAATTTAAATGCAGCGATGAAAGTGGTGTCCAATACCTTGGGATAAGGACTATACGGATAAATTCGGTCTCAAATGACAAGATACGGATACACGTGCGAGGGTCGCCGAAGTTGGCGCGCCGCCAACTCCATCAAGACCCCAGACATGCGTGGGGGTCTCTTCGCGAGGCAAAGTTGATTTTGAGCGCATGAAGAATGCCAGACCATACAGGGAAGATGGTCGTTCGCATGACGCCGCGTGCATGTAGAATGACCGTTCGGACCCACAAGAAAGGATGTATTTCTAGAATGTTCACACGCAGAGGAAAATCGAATATAAATGGAGTGCGGATCACGCCGTGCCGTACACTTTGTCGCCTTGCAGCAAGCTTGTCTTCTCGTCGACGGATTTCTTTGTTGTTACCTTCGCCGCCACGCACGTCTTGCCCACCAATGTCTGGCTGCCATACTGCATCCAGAAGAGCGTCGCGGCGCCCAGGACGACACAGACCGCCGGGAGCACGCAGTAGGCCAGTCGCACAAATTCGCCGTCTTCCACCGGCAGCGACGCCAAGGCCTCGCGGCGGTTCTGGATCAACAAGACCGCAATGCCGTTGGAAATCTTGTCGGTGAAACTCATGGCGCCGTAGACAAAGGCGCCGCTCTCGCACTCTTCGCCGACCAAATCGCCTTCCAAACACACGGACGTGACCATGATGATCGAGTTGCCAAAGCCAAGCAAAACAGAGAGACCATAGATCCACGACGCTGTTTCTTGGGTCAAGAACCACGAGAGCACGAGCGAGACAACGATAAAGACTGAGCCTGCGGCAAACGTGCCCGGGCGCCCCAGCGTTGCATTCATCCACCGCATGGGAAATGTCGCGAGGAAGCTAATGTCATATGTAAGGAGGATGCAATGACGACAAGATACCCAGAGACGTAGACGAGGAGCGGGACGATGGCGATCGATGTGGCAGACATGTTGAGGGTGACGGTGAGGAGGAAGGGAATGTATACTTGCGTGACGTTGACCGTAAGACGAGTACACATGTAGACCATGCCAACTTCGTAAAACATGCCAATGCGGAACCAGTCGCTCCACTTGAGGTTGGTCGCGTCGAAGATTTGCGCGATGGGCAGATCGACCTCAAAGTTGAGGTCGTTGGGGCCACGGACCATCGCATCGGCACTCGACGGACTGGGACTGGCGCGACGGACGGGCGAGACAACCTTCTTGAGCTTTTCTTCCGTGCCGACAAGGAACCAGACCGTGCAGATGCCGCCGACGACGAGAGAGACCATCGTCAAGAGCGTAAACTTCTGAGCATCTGGCACTTCCAACGGCTCGACGTCATGGAGGAGGAAGAGGAAGACGAGGAAGACGAGGACGTTGGAGAGAATCGTAAACGCATATCGCGTGCTGTTGAGGACGCAGCGCACGTTGTCGTCCGTCGTGAGTTCTGGCACCTACAGAGAATAATCGCATCAAATCGTGATGTATTTTTGGACTTGATACCATGGCCATGTGCGACACTTGGACAGACGCCCAGCCAACGTTGAAGAGACTCGCGGCCACGCAGTAGTAGATGACGAGAACGAGGCGCGAAGGCGCGGCGTCGAATTGGTAGGGGAGACAGAGGCCAAAAACAAAGAAAAAGCAGAGGACGACGAGGAGCGATCCGGCGGTAAGCCAGGTCTTGCGACGACCAAAGCCGATGGAGGGAAAACCCGTGGAGCGATCAGAGAGGATACCAACGAGGGGTGTCGCGAGACCGTCGGCGATCTGACCCGAGAACATGACGAGGGCGCCGTCGATGGGGGAGAGGCCAGCGACGGCGCTGAGGAAGACGAGGAGATAGGAGAACCAGGAGGAGGCGCACATGTCGTTGAGGACATGTCCGACGCCGTACGCGAGGATCTTGGTGTTGGTCCAAACCGTCGGCGAAGGGGAGGAGGGTGGACTGCAGGGCATGGATCGATTTCGATGGGTGTGTGGTTTCGACGTATCGAATTGACTTGACGTTATGTGGCGCCGCCCTTCAAGTGCAACTGTACCATCCGGATACAAAACATAAAACCGACGAATGACGAAACCGTGTCAACATGTCGGGCCTGAGATGTCAGTCAATATATACCATTATCCGGATACGATGACACTGAGTAATATTAAAATAAGAGGAAAGAAAGCCCCATACAAATATTCCAACATGTGTTTGATAATTGAATCAACAAGGTCAATCTATTTTGAGCGGTGGTGTCAACAAAAGCTGTTTGCGCATTCGATTTGTTGATTGCTGGGCCGCTGAGCAACGCGACGTCTCCGTCGACACTTCGCACGTTCCGTCTGGCTTCCGGCTACTGACCAGGGAACTTTCCATGGGCGATGGTCCCCCTCGCAATCCCTCGCACGCCACCAGCGATTGGGTGACATAGCTCGATCGCCCCAGGCCGCAAGAAATCTCAGACCGGCTGTTCGCACAAATGTTTGGAGGTCCGATGAGGATGCCAAAACTCAATCTGCGTTTCAGAACCGAGGGTTGTGTTGTAACGACGCACGCACGCGTTTCTGTTCACTTTCGTTTTTGACACTTGGACATCGCAACGCAGATGACCGCGCCGCCCTCACTCACGGCGTGGACCACCACCAAGATCCTCGCCTATGGTGTTGGCCATGTCCTCAACGACATCTGCGCCTCGTCCTGGTTCTCCTACCTCCTCGTCTTCCTCAGTCGCGTCGCTGGCCTCTCTCCTGTCGACGGTGCCCTCGTCATGTTCTCTGGCCAGATCGCCGATGGCGTCGCAACGCCCCTCGTTGGCGTCCTCTCCGATCGCTCGACTGGCTTCCCG
>VJMH01005585.1:0-30991 GCA_009835185.1 Aphanomyces stellatus | reverse complement strand
AGCAGACAGTGGCGACGTGGCAGCACGACAAGGAGAGCCGACGGACACGCGACAGCCAAATGCAGCAACTCGTGGCGCGGCTCGAAGTGATTGGCGAGCGCAACGTCGTGCTCGACGAGGCGCTCCAGCGCGCGATGGCGCAGTCCAAGCAAGACCAGACCGACATGGTTGCGCTCCGCGCGCGGCTCAAGTCATCCAAGCACAAAGTCGACAAGTTTGACGCTATGCAATCGGCGCTGACGGCCGCGGAAGACAAGGTCCGCGACGCTGTCACGATGAAACACATGTACAAGCAGCAAGTCGACGCGCTCAAGCGCCGCATCGGCGAGCTGGAAGAGGCCGCCGCGGGCCACGCCGCCGCTGCCAAGCAATGGACACGCACCCACGACCACATGCAATCCATCGTGGAAACCCACACCAAAGACCTCGTGGGTGAGATTGAAACACTGCAGCGCCAGGTGGCCAAAGTGACTAAAAAGTACGAGGCCGCCGTCGAGGCCCGGCGCGCGCTCGAACTAAAGGTGCACGAACGCAACGCAACAATTGCCAAGTTGCACCAAGCCAACCAGGCGGCCTCGTCTCCGACCCACCGCTCCAGTCAGAGTCAGGCGAGGCGGCAACCCTCGGCCGCCGCCTCGACCCCACGGACGTCTGACGCGGCGCCGTCACTACCAACAGACAAAGCACAGACGCTTCGGCTGACCCCAAACCCCGCCGAGGAGATGGAATCGCTCTTGAAGAAACTCGAGCGCATCTCCCATCAGTACAAATAGACGTAAATTATCGTACAATAATGTTAGGCAACTCCAAGCGTGATAGCATGCCACGTATGCTTGTCGAATCAAGCCAATCAGCGTCGAGTTTGGCACGTGCATGGAGAATCCAGGGATCGGATTGGTGGATCGTATCCGGACATCGTATCATTCGATCGTGATCGTGATGAGTCTCGAGTGGCAAAGCCAGCCATGGTTGGAGCCGCACAAGTCCGCGACGCCATCGCGGCAGCCTTTGACGACGACCTCGGTCCACTCCAAGACACCGCGCTACACCTCTACGCCTTTCAGCGCACGTTTGCCTTGCGTGCCGACAAGCCTGTTGTCATTGAAATCGCCGGTCGTCCCAAGTCGGTGCTCTCGACTCTCTCTGCGGCCTCGGGTGTGCCGTACAAGGTATTGAATGCGATGGTCGATGCCGAGGACGGTGCGTCGTCGACAGAGACGTGTATGGACGCCATGAACCAAGGCCGTGACGCGATCAACCCTGCCATGCTCGGGGACGAAACAAATGTCGTCGTCTTTGTCGGGCCATCAGTCGCCACTGCCGACGCCACTGCCCTCGTCGACGCGCTCGCGCATGACACTGCCACCCCCGCGCTCACGGCTCTCTTTGCCGTCGGCGGCGTGGACGTGTCGTTTCTCTGCGGCGCCATCGTCCAAGCCGCATCCAAGCAGCTCGTCGTCGTTGTCGACGGATACGTCGCGGCAGCTGCCGCCCTCTGCGCACGTCGGCTCGCGCCCGCGGCCACCGCTCATGCCATTTACGTCCCTTCGATGCCGTTGTCTCCCTTGACAGCGGCACTTGCCGCCGACGGCGCCGTCCTTTGCCTTCCATCTTTGTCGCGTGCCTCGATCCGCGGCGTCGATGGGCTCGCCATGGCGACACTGTTGCACCACGCGGCGCATCTCGTGTCAACGTTGGGCATCGCGTCTCGTGACAACAAGGCGGAGATCCATGATGCCAAGGTGTCCAGTGCCATGCACGTGCCGTACGTCGATCCGACATTGCCAGCGCCACCGGAACTGCGCATCTTTCTCACGTCCGTCATGTTTCTCACGCGACTTCCGGCCTACCTCGTCATCCCAGACCTAGACCACAACGTCCGCGAGCTCGTGCCGTCGTTTTGCTACTTTCCCGTGATTGGGTGGGCCGTCGGTGGCTTTGCTGGCTTGTTTTTCATCGTCGGCTGCGTTCTCTTTGACTCGACGGCCCTCGCCGTGATCGGATCTACGTTTGCGTCCGTGTGGCTCACGGGCTGCTTCCACGAAGACGGCGTCGCCGACACGTTTGACTCGTTTGGCGGTGGCTGGAGCAAAAACGACATCTTGCGGATCATGAAGGACAGCCGCCTCGGCACGTATGGCTGCACGGGCCTCCTCCTCATGACGACGCTCAAATTCGCGGCACTTGACCAGATTGCATCTGTCTCGGGTACTGCCAGCGTCTGCACCGCGCTCGTCGCCGCGCATGTGCTCGGGCGCTACTCGTCGCTCTTCATCCTCCAGTTCTTCCCGTATGTCGAAGACGAACGCGACCCGAAAGGCCCGCTCTACAATGGCATTGGCAACAACCTCCATCTGCTCACGCCTGCCCGCGTCCACACGGCCACACTCTTCACTGCCGCGTCGATGGTTCTCTGCCTCGGCCTTCCCCTCGGCCTCTGTGTCTTTTCCGTCGGCCTCCTCGTCTCGTACCTCGCGGGGCAATATTTCGCTGGCTTTCTTGGCGGTGTCATTGGCGACTGCCTTGGCTGTGCCAACCAAGTGGTCGAAGTCGTCGTCTACCTCTGTATTATCTTTGTGCGCACGCGCGGCGCCAGTGTCTTGGTCTAGGCGACGCCTTGCTCGCTTGTAAATCCTGCAATCCAAGTGTCGACCTCGGACGTGTCTTCATGTTTGCTGGATGTTTGCTGGCTCACTGTGTGCAGTGGTTCGTACGATGCACACAAGCGAAGGACTGGACAAACCACAAAGCATGAACCTGGCGTCCACAGGCCAGAGATGGCCACATGAACTTCGAGCCCGTGCCCGATGATAAACATCCGATCGGATCCGGTGTGGATTCAATTTGTTTCACGCATATATACACTCGAGGGCTAATTGCGCGCCTTGTGCTGGAGGCGAAAGTAGCGCTTCGTTTGGCTCCACATGCCGTCGTTTGTGTACACAACGACGCCAAAGAGGACGACGCCAAAGCACATGAACGCAAGGGGCCCCGTGTACGAGCCACTCTCGGGGTGTTCGATCGTCGCTTCAATGCCAAAGTTGGCCGGCTTTTCCTGGCGCATCTTTTTGTTGGGCGGCATGTCGTCGTCGTCGGCGGCGACCGGCAACCCCTCGTCGACGGCCGCCGCCGCCGGCATTCGGAGGCGCCACCCCGGCAAGAGCTCTTCGATTTGTGCGGGTTTGACATACGGCACCCAGTGCAACTGCTTGCACGAATGCGCGTCCTTTTTGCCCTCTTCAAACGTGATGCCGGAAAAATCGAGGAACGCCTCGAACGGCCGGACTTTGCCCCAGTCGTACTTGGCCCACTCTTCCGTGTCCACGAGGCCCTTGAACGGGAGCCCGACCATGAGCTTGAAGCGGTTTGCGCCCATTTCTTCTTGCTTGCGCTTCAACTCGGCGTCGACTTTGACATGTTCAAAGCTATCTCGCGAGGAATAAGTCAAGACCGGTTGGTGGAGAGAGACTCGTACCGCGCCGGGACGGACGTGTAGTTGTGGTAGATGACGGTGCCGCGCATGCTGGGCGAGTACATGTCGTAGCCGTAGGTCCAGAGATGCGACGCGCGCAAAAATTCCTCGCCGTCAAACATCCACAGCGTGTGCGAGTCGATCAAGACGCGCTTCTCGGCATGGCACTTGCTAAATGAGAGCCCGGCGCCCCACAACGCCTGCATTTGTGGGTATTGCGGGCGCTGGATCATGCTCGCGCCGACCGTGCGGACGCAGCCGTTGCCGCCGCGGATGGTCGTGCAGAGATGCGGGAGCTGGTCGGGCGCGTTGTTGGATCCGTCTGGCAAGATGTAGCCGTCGTGGCAATGGTGGAGGTAGGTCGAGAGGACCGCCATCTCGTTCTCGGTCGAGACCCACTCGTCGACAAGGTGCTTGTCCCACCCGTTCGTAAAGATGCTGTGCGCGTCCAACTGGAGGCAGAATTCCTGGTCGCCGACAAGCTTTTGTTGGTGGTGGCGCGCATACGTCGGGCCGCGCGAGTCGTCGGCGAGACGCTCGTCGATTTTGATCTGTGCCTTGTACTTGCATTCATCGTCGGGCCATTCGGCCTTGGCAAGCTTGCAATACTCGTCAAGGCAGCGCAAGTCTTCCGGGTTCACTTGATCGACGACACCAAAGTAGAGACGGTCGGGGTTCACGGAGCGCTTGAACCCTGTGAATAGCGTGTACCCACATCGATGGCCATCGCGGAACGTCGAGAGACCCACAAAGATGCCGTACGTCTCAGGAACGCGCGGGGGCGGCGGCCGGAGGTCTTTGCTCGCGGGGTCCAAGGGAATGTTCTGGGTCAGCGGGTCCATCGTCTCGTCGTAGTGCTTTTTCGTGTCATCCTCAGGCCATGAGAACGCAATACTCTGCGGACGTTGCCCCGCGAAGACGCTGCCGATGACCGCCGCCGCAAAGAAGAGCGCCGCCTTCATGCTTACGTGGACCCAAATGCAAAATTCCGAGGCCGCATCTAACTTCCCATCCCAGCTGTGTTTTTCCCACTTTCGAATGTGTAAAAGATGGGCTCCATCTGGGCAAAACACATGATATACACGGACAATGTCAGTTCCCTCAAGAACACACGGAAAGCGACACCCCATTCGAGTCGCAAGGGCCTGCTCCACAACTTGGAGCCACTTGGAGCCTAGATATGGACGCTGGCGCCCCATGTTGAAAGAGTTGTCGGGATTTAGTTGACCTGGCAATTCCATTGTCTCAATGGGACAAACCCTGCCTTCTTCGAAAGGCACATGTCCAGCAAAATAGACTTCGGATTGGATGAAATAAGTATGTAATTTCAATTTATGTCCAATGAAACAGTTGTATGGCAGATTGAAGTTGTTTGTTTTGACCAATCGAATTGTACTTGTGACGGATTTGAGATCAGGTCAAGACACGTGGGGACATCATGCTCGACATCTTGTCGTCGCCGCTCAAGAGCTACCTGGCGCAGACGCTCCAGTTCTACTTGTCCAAGTACCTCAAGGACATTCACCTCGAAGGTTTGGGCTTCTTCGGCAGCGACCTCGTCCTCAATGACCTCGAGATCAAGCGGCATGTCCTCCAGACCGCCCTCGACATCCCCTCTGCATTTGATTTTTCGCGCGGGTTCATTCGCGTACGACGATACCTCTCCGCTTCTCGCTCGTCACGGCTTTCTCTAGGAACTACGCATTCACATTCCATGGACACAAATCCTCTCGCAGCCGATCGAAATCAAACTCTACACGGTCGAATTGATTCTCACGGCAAAGGACCATGCCGCGGCACACAAGCGACGACGACGGAACAGCGGCGGTTCCGAATGCAGCAGCGTGACACTCAACACCCAGACATCCAAGTAGACGACTGGGATCCCATGCCATCATGACTCGTGGCAATAGGCATCTAGACCCCGACCCGCAGACGCAGATGGACCCACCTAAGTCGAGTTGGTTGCAAAGCATGTTGAGCAAGATTCTCGCCAACATTTCCATCCAAGTACGTGCTGCCATCTCGTCCTCTCATGACGGTCTCTAGATCAACAACTTGGTGCTCAAATACGAACAAGATGACATTGTACTTTCTCTGACCTTGGGCGTACACTCGATGCACCAACACAAGTCCCCTCACACGCCCTCTAGTTGCTTGATGTGTATTCGGCCAACGAAGAGAAGGACTGGGCGCGTGGGTACGAAGAGCCCAAGGGAACCGACAAAATCATTTCCAAAGTACACTCTCCTGTCTCGTCATCTCAATGCCTCCCTCAAACCTGTAGCGCATGGATGCCAAGGACATTTCTGTCTTTTTGGATCGGTATACAAGCGACCGCCTCTCTGTCGACTTTGAGTCGGACATTATTCACCGCCAAGTCATTGGCTACGAAGTAGGCTCGACTTGTCCGAGTGGGTCGCACGACATCATCGTCTTAGGTGCCTGTCCTCCGTCGAACAAATGTATCTTTGCGCGTCCAGTTTGCTCTCGAGCCCACAGCCTTTGCACTCACGACGCCCGCGTGCCAATATGCGCCGAGTCAGTTCACAGACCCTTTTCGAGGCCGCGCGTTCGACGGCCCGTCCCTTGTCGTCGTCGGTCTTTTCGTCGCCGAGTTGAATTTCTCCCTCAGCGACCGCCAAGTCCAGATGCTCGTGCACGTGGCCACCCATAGCCCTGGTCGACCAAGTGGCGACGCGGCTGACCACGCCAAGCCGTCGCCGCTTTTACGCGCCCACTCGTCACCGCTGGCGTCGTCGAGTCCACTCGAGTTCGACGTCATCACTCCATCGTCGAGTGCTGGAGCAACACTGTCGACGGCCGGCGACGAGCCAATCAATTCATCGACACCGTGGACGTCGTGGGCACTGGGCATGCTCGTGGGTTCGTCCGAGAACGACGAATTGGAACAAGAAATGCTGCAGGGCATGGCGGCGACTATGCCGCCACCGCCAACAAGCAATGGACCCATCGAGGCGTCTCCTAGCGACGAATCTACCGAAGAAGACGACAAAACATCCACGGCACACCTCGTCACGGTCCGCGTGTCCATCCAGCGTGCGTCATTGACCCTTCGGTGCCACGGCGACGACGCCACGACCCACGCGCCGCCCTCGTACGAGACGGACTGCGCCGTCGAGTACGTGCCCGTGGCCAACATGGGCCTCGTCCAAGTCGCCGCGTCGTCGCACTCCAAGACCAAAATTTCCAAAGCGGCCGAGCCAATCGCGACCCTCGACGCCGCGGGGTGTCTGGTCGTGTGGTCGACCGACCAAGCGGCGCGGCAAGACTTGGTCGTGGAAATTGAAAACCTCGTCGCGCGCGAGTACCGGGACGCCGAGTCGTCCGACGTGGTCCTGCGCGCAGGCACTTTCCACGCGTCCAACCGCCGCGCTGTCGTCCATGACAATGTCCACAGGTCGTTCTTTCGCCCGCTCTTGCAAGACAGTGCCACGTGGAATGTCCACCAACGCCACATTCGCCGCATGGTCAAGGACGACGACGACGACGTGTTTGTCTATGTGTGGCAACCGCCCGGGCCACGTGACGACGACGATGACGAGATTGACGTGGGTTGTGTCTGCGGCCCCGTGAGCCACACCCTCGAGTCAATCGAAGCCGTGTGGCAGAGCGCCGTTCGAACCCTCGTGCGCGGGTGTGTCCCCAAGACGCGGTCGATCCATGACCATGTTCTCCACGTCCTCCAAGCGCAATTTCGATGGCCGCTGAGCCGCCTCGCGCAGGTAGACTCTGTCGTCGCGGAGTTTTGGCGCGACTACAACGACTCGGCGTCGGCCGAAGCCAACGTGTTGGAGCGATTGCTGCCGCGTTTGGTGGCGTACACGGCGCAGTTGGCCAACCATCAATGTCGGACGCGCGCGACGCCCAGCGCGCTTCGCGTGCGACTCGTGGAAGACAGCGACGCATCGAGTCTTGACATTTCAATCGGCCCGGTTCAAGTGGACGTGACCCCCGCGACCATCGCAGCCGGCATTTATTTTGTCGATCGATTGGATTTTCCACCCCCTGTACACCGTACGACGCGCGTCATGACGTCATCGTTGACTTGATTGTAGCGATACATTCAGACTTGACCAAGCACGACAACGAGGTGGAGCGACGCCTCAGTCTTTGGATCCATGCAGCCCAAGCCACCGTCCACCTAGCCGTCGACGACGACTCGACGACGTTGCACTTGACAAACGTCATGGTGACGACGTTAGACACTGCCCAAGAAGCGACGGTGGCCTTTTACGTGGATGAGGGAGGCATTGTTGTCAACGCCGTCAACGTCGTGCAAGCCAAAAGTGTCTCCGCGTCGTTTGGTCGTGACTTGGATGTCGACACTATGACCGGGATCTCCCTCCAAGCGAGTGTGCATGAGCTAACATCGCGGTGGCACGCACGCGTCGGACGAGATCTCTTGACGCGACTCGTGCCTCGAGTCCTCGACGTCCTTGGCCATGAATCCCTCGCGCGGCAATTTATCTTTTTGGAACTTGCGTCCACACAAGACACGTTTGTCGGCACGCTCGAGGCCGTCGCAGTGACATGCCAAGTCTCGGGGACGGATATTTTGTGTGCTGCCGACATTGGGTCCGTGACGTGGCATCGCCTGAGCTCGACATCGAAAACGAGTGCCCGGTTTGTGCATACCCAGACTCCGTGGCTCCAAACCAAGGCCACGTGTGCCATCACGGCGACAGATCCACATGCCTCGGTCGTCGTTCACGACATCCTCGAATCCATGGGCTGGCGGCGTCCAAACGAACAGAATCGCCTGCGTCGTTTGGACAGACGCAGCGTCCAAGGGGTCATTCACGTCCACGTCGCACCCTCTGAAGTCGATTGGCGACACTGTGTTCACCTCCTACGGGTCATCCCGCCCACGTTCCCAAGCCTCGACGAAGCGGAGGAGACGTCAGCACTGACGCCATCGCCCAGAGCACCAATTGATTGGCTTGACAATGTTGAACGGTGGTCTTTCGAGACCCGTGTGACAGTGGCCGCGTCCAAGTGGCACCTCACGCGGTATTTGCACGTTTCGACGCCGCGTGTGTCGCTAGAGTCCGAATCGGCATCGGCATCAAGGTAGGGTACTCCCCACGAGGATTGGATGACCATGGCTCGTCTAGAAAACCACCTTCCTCGAATGGACATGTGGGAGGTGTCAATCTCAGCGTCGCCGCATCTGAATGGGGTGTTGTGGGCCCGTTGTCGACTCGAATTGCCTGGGTGCACGGAGTCACAGCCACCATCCAAATGCAACACCTTCGCCACGTACATGGCAAGAAACACACACACGCAATGGAATTGGATTTTGCAGTCGCCGCCAAGAAGATTGAATTCGCCCTCGCGCCCTACCATGTATGTGTTTATGTTTCTTTCAACCCCAATGCCACATGTAGTTGGCCCTTCTGTCGTCCGTTCCATGTGTCCCAGCGTCCCCAACCGCGTCCGACAACTCGACGGACACGTCGTTGCAGGCGTCGACCATCGCATGGTGCGTCAAAGGCGGGGTCCAAGTTCTGGACATTGCGGTGGATCTTTTCGCCCCTTCGCTTCGACTTGCCTTGCATGTGCGAGACATCTCGACCGCTCTTCGATGCAGCAACTACTCCCCTTTGCACCCCATCGTTCCCCACGAGCAAGTCATTATCGATGCCCAGTTGCTCGTTCACGATGTCGCCATGCGCGAAGAACAAACTCTGCGACCGACATCCTGGCTGCGCAACACATTGCCCACGTCGACATTGTTGTCCATTTTGATGTGTCTCGGTCCAGAAGACATCCTTACCTTTGCCCATGCCGTCTCGGCGACCCCGCCTGACCCTGCGACCCTCCAAAACCCGCTCGTGATGTGGCAGTACACGACAACACTCGCCCGTGAATGCAACGCCACGCCCACGCCACCGGCACTTGCTGTCCAGCCATTGGTGTGCACAATGGAAGCGTTCGCCCCTCTGACGTACGACACGGTTTTCTTGTCCCTTTTTACGCGGAATTACGGGACCCAGCCCCAAGACACGTGTGTGCATGGCTCGATGGAAGCGGTGGACATCGTTTTCTCGTTGCCCACGCTGCGTGCGATCACGCATTTTGTGGACAAGGCGCTCGTTCTCGTTCCGCCATCATCAACGTCGTCATCGTCCGACGATGTGTCGACGACGATGACCCTCCCACACATATCCTTCCAAATGGAGCCCATTCGACTCATCCTCCCGAGTGACACGATGCTCTGCATGGAAGGACTGCATGTCGAAAGCACGCCGAGTGGTGACTTGAACATAGACGGCTTGAGCTGTCCTCCCTTTACACCCCTTCGCAAGAAAGCACGTGGCACCCGTCCGACCACCTCTGGCTTTTCCGACCAACACGCCAACGTGATTGGCCGCATCCACAATATGTACGTTGCCTTGTGGACCCCCAATGGCTCTGGCGTGACCACGGGTCCATTTGAAACGTCCATGGCCCGCGTCACTGGCCACCATGTGATGCTGTCCAAGGTCGACTACCTCGTCCATCCGTTTCTCGTCTCGGGACATGTTGGCACATCGGCCCATGCTACTGTCCAGCTCGCCTTGCATGCGACAAAAGTGACGGTCGATCTCCCGTACGAGCGATACTTGAACGTCCTTGGAAAGGTCCACGCGATCGTCGCGACCCTGCCACCCCCGCGCCTTCAGTCCGTCGCCCCACTGTCCAAACCGCGCGACGAGACGTCGTTCGCTTTTGGCTGCCACATTGTCTTGGATGGCTTTGAGTTGAATCTAACCACCCACTCGGCGTCGCTCCATCTTCGCGTGGGCTGCTTCGTGCTCAACCACGCGGTTGCACCGTCCGTCCAAGGCGTAGTCTCGATCAAAAACATCGTCGTTGGATTTCGCGAGACGAAAGCGGCAGAAGAAACGTTGATTTGCGGGCCGTTCGTCGATCCGACCGAATGGCAATTGGCCGTCGAAAAGTACCCTGAAAAACTTGTCTCGGCGACATGGACCATCCAAGACGGCATCTTGTCCGGTCTCGTCGAAGTCCAAGGCGTGCAATGCCATCTATCGCTGGCCTTTTACAAGGCGCTCGTTCCATTTGTCGTTCACTTGGTGCCCGAGGACGCGACTGTGGGCCAACCGACGCCGATTCACAGCACTCCATTTTCTCTGGGCACAAATGTGCCCATGTTTGGCTTGCTCCAGCAGTGCAAAATCAAACTGCTGTGGTCGCCGAGCGTCGCGACCGTCCAGTCGTCGACCCGCGTCAGCGCCGTCCTCACCATTGGCTCGACGTTTGCCAGTGTCCACGTTGGGTATGACGCGAGTGACGTGGACGCGCTCACGCATCACGGACGGTCCATTTTGCACCACTACATGCCATTGAAATGCATGGACTACATGTGCACGGTCCAAGCCGTGCGCGTGCACATGCTCAAGCGGAGCATGGTGTTTCGCATCCCCATCCCGTCGAAATTCACGCGGGACGAGTGGAGCCAATGTGAAGCGCAGTGGACGCAAGACTTGCACGTGCCTGTCGTCCAAGAGGTTCAGCTCCGTCTCACGGGCGAGACCAAACAAGTCGTGGCGCTCCAGCCATTTGCTTTGGATGTTCTCCAAGGCATCCAACATATGGATGTCCAAATCGAGACGACGCCGATCGAAGGCGCGATCTGCTTTGAGACGTGGACGATGATCAACGCGCTCGTGGCCGAGGTCGAAGCCATCCTGCCAGCCGCCGACGACTTGACCCATGACCAGCCAACTGTGGCGGCGGGCGACGACGACGACTATGACGATCGACGCGCGCACATGGTGTCGTCGCCACCCACGCTCAACGATTTCACCGATTTACACTGCAGCTCCGACTCGTCGCGCCACCATGCAGGTCCTGGGGAGCTCGTCTTGTCCGACGCGTGTGATCCATTTGATGCGTCCCGGGCCATGCAACCGATGCGTATGTCGCTCGCGACGCGTGACATGACTGAAGACATGGAGTGTCTCGTCCGCCGAGTGAATGAACCGTGGGACACGGCTTCGATCGACTCGGTGGTCGTGACCCTGCGGTGGAAGTACCATTTGCCCCGCCGCGTCTGTCGCCTCTTGACCACACCGCTGCCCATGCCGCCATTCGATATGGCGGCGAACTGGCCACGGTACGACGCGTCCGACACGATTTCGCGCCTCTGCGACGTCTCGTGCGAGCTTCGGTGTTGGGACATGACGCAGAATGCGTACTGCACGCTGGGCACGTTTTACGTGCCGTGGGAACCGCTGCACGTGAAGCCAGGGAGTTCGTTCGTCTCGGCGTTGCGCAGCTGGGTCGAGTCCGAACCGGCAGAAAACGACACGATCGAACGTCTCCTCCAGCCAACGTATTACACACGCGAGTATATGCCTGCACTCAAGAGTTCCCAGCAGTGGGAACTGCGGTGGCGGTTGCCGCGCGCCGCCCACGAGGTAGCCACTGCAACCTATACAACTGACAAGTATATGTTCTTGTAGGCGGGGGCACCCGTCGCCGTCATCAGCGCGCTGCTTGCCGCGTCGTTACGCGTGAGTTCGATGGCCGAGCCCGAAGACTTGTCTGGCCACGCCATCACATGCAACATTCCCCATGTCCAAGTCACATTACTCCGTGGCCAAGAAACGCTCCATGAAGTCGCGCGCGTGCGGTTCACGGACGTCTCGTGTTGGATGTACAACCTCTCGCTGCTGCGTGTCGCGGGCGAATTGAGTGGCGAGTTGCAAAACATGGTCACGCTCTCGTCAATCCCAGTGCTCCCGCCGGTGCAGCTTCAGTTGGGCTGTCGCTTTGACGCCGAGACGCACATCCACGTGTCATCGAGTCCGCTCCATCTCCACTTGAGCCAATATGCACTCAAGTGTCTGCTCGAACTCCCGCATCTCTTTTCTGAGAACCCCAAAGACCTCTCTGACATGCGCATCCTCGTCCGCAATGGCATGGGCACGACGCTGTACTTTCGCCAACACTCGACGTCAGAGCAACGACAACTCGGACCGTACGAGTCGGTTGTCTACAGCTGGCAGTCAGTCGCAGCGCCATTCCAACTGCAATTTGCACTCACGTCGGCTCTGTCCTGGTCGACGGGCTGTGGCTTGAACCAACGAGGTGTCTACTACCGCGACTGCGACACCATGGGATCGTACTGGGTCGATGTCTCGTCGGAAGGGATCCAGACCATCGTGACCCTCCGCGGCTCGATCGTGCTTCACAACTACCTCGACCGCTCCTTCCACTGCCGACTCGCGTCCAACCCCCAAGGCGACAACTTTTCCGCCGCCCCGTGTGCGTCCCTCGGTGACTGCGCGTGTGCCTCGGCGTCGTTCATGGCCCGCACGGATGCCAACCTGTGCGTCGGCACGCTCCATGGCGACTCCATCGTGTGGAGCAACGCCCACGCACTCGTGCCAGGGACGGAGCTGTTGGAACCCGCCACGTCCGAGAATGTCACGAAAGCCACGTTTGTGTCCATTCCACATCCGTCACATCGACTTTATATGTGGTTGGTGGTCAAGCGCGCGGTCGCGACTGTGGTACGTTGCTCGACGTCCTCACTTCGGATTTACGTGGTCGACGTTCTAGCTTCAACGCGGCCATGTTCCTCGCCTGGCGCGGTACAGTTGGCTGGAAGTGAGTCTGTGGCCCGTCCTCCAGCTCTACAATTCGTTGGCAGTGCCCGTGGAGATTGCCATTGTGAACAAGGCCACGCAAATCGCCAAGAAAAAGGTAGAACAACCTCGGTCGATTGTACTAGACATTGTGTTTTTGTGGTTAGGTCTTGGACCCACGCATGCGATGGGTCGTGGCCGAATATTCGCCCCTCCAACAACACACGCTCGTGTTTTCCACATCGTCGACGGTGGCTTTGCATCGATTCGACGTGCCTCGTTTCGTCACAGTCGACAACCAAGACATGGCGTCGTACCCGTCGTCGGCAATCCAAATGGCCGTCCCAACGGCGGGCTTTATCTCGATCACACGCCACGCGCCAGTCATCCCCACGCGGTCCATTGCGATTCAACCACTCTACCACGTCGTCAATGAATTGCCCGTGGACGTGGTCGTTGAGGCATCGTCGACAAAGTCCTCGATTCGAGTGTGCATTCCATCGCAAACGGCCGCCGACATTCCGTTTCCGGCCTTCCTCTTGGGCGTACAACCACACGACACGCTTGTCTGGTCTCCCGAATTGGCGTGGCAAGACGGCCCACAGTCGATCCATTGGCCCTTTCGAGTCGACGGCGCCACTGACTTTGTCGTTCGCGGCGTCTTGTTTTGTCATCCTGCGAGTGCCCCGTGCCAAACCCAGCGCATCACGATCGCCCCGCGCGACTTGCTCGTCAACACGACGGTGCGTTCGTCGGACGATAAAAATTGTTGGTTGGTAACCAACCCTACCCCGTAGGAATGGACGCTTGGGATCAAACCAGCCACGCATGGCTCGGAGGTGGTGCCTGTGACGGTACACTACTGGCATCGCGTCTCAATCTCATTTGTCGTGTAGACTTTGCACCCGCAGGCAATGTGGTGGGTCTGGGGCTGGGACACAGCGTCGCTCGTCGCCCCGAAGCCGTCGATGCACTCGAGTCTCCAGTGGATTCGAAATCGGTTGAGCAGCAACACGTCCAGTACTTCCCATCGCCCCGACATTTTTACGGCCGTGTCCTTCTCCATCCAGAAAGAGTCAACGGCCAAGACGACGAAAGGAATCGACGGCTTTCAATGGTCGGTTGACGTGCCTCTCTCGAGCACAGCCACCACGACTGCCCGCCGCCGCATCCTCGTGCCACATGTTCGCAACCACCATGCGATGCTCACGATGCATACGACACTACATGACCACACAGTCATGCTCTCCGTCTCGCGCGACCCCCAGCCGCCACTTCTCTTTCAAAACCATCTCCTGGATCGGTCGGTTGGCGTCGCCCTCGACCGCACGCCAGTGATGGTTGGGCCAGAGTTTGACTTGGAGTACGATTGGACCTTGCAGGAGTGCGTGTCGCTTGCGTCCGAGCCATCCAAGTCACCCACGACCGCAAGTGTGTTTGACGACGCTGCGCACACTGACCCAAGCGTCCGGTTTAGACTCTGCGACCAAGACCACTGGTCCAACACGCTCTGGGTCGCCGAAGGCATTCAATTTGCGAAGTGGTCGGACGAGAGATCGACGACGACTGTCCTCCTCGTCACCGTCTACAAACGCGCGGGGACGTGGGTTGTGCGCCTCGATTGTATAGAAGGAGATGGCATCTCCCCCTCGCTCTTGCCACGTCGCCTGCCGCGGCGATCGCAGCCCCACATTCGCGTCGATGTCGCCGTCGACCAAGTCGCAGTCAGTCTGTTGGACGAACACTTGCTCACGTCTGTCATGACGTACCGCGAAGTGTGCCGCCTGGCCGTGCGTTGCCTCCATCTCTCCATCCTCTCGTCCAGTCGCGTCGTGCCAGAGACCGCCAAGACGCGCTTCCATTTGGGCTACCTCGACCACCTCGCGGGTTTTACCACGTACTGCCTCACGCTGCAGTCGCTCGATCTCGTCCACCTCTTCCCCGACTGCAACTTTCCCGTCGTTCTTTCGACCTTCGCAACGTCATCGTCGTCGGCGTCGTCGTCGTCCCCCTTGGCCGACCAAGATCTCGTGGCCAAAGACGTGCCGACGCCAGGGGCTCTCTTGCTCCGACTCATCCAAGCGGCGCCGTGGCCGCAGACCCGCGCGCTGCCGTACTTGCATGCTGTCGACGTCGCCATCGCGCCTCTCGTTGTGCAGGTATGGTGCTATCCACTATCTTTTTTAGTTGATGCGAGTTGGCGAAGATTGAAGACACGTTGATCGACAAAGTGCAGCTTTGGGTGGCGCCGCTCCAGTCGGCGTTTCACCCCAAGGACGTCTACGCGATCCAGGCCACGCTGCCTCGCCTGCGCGTCATCGTCGAGCCAAAGGTGTACATTGAGCACCTCGCGATTCGAGAGATCGCACTGACGATCACGGCGCGCGCGCTCTGTGGTCTCGACCGAACGCCTCTCACGCTCTCGGCCGTCCATCTCACCCATGTCTTTTGCGCCGCCGACCAGCTGACCAAGGACATTGCTGCCAACTACGTGGCCGACGCACTCGTGCACAGCCCGATGGTGTTGATGTCGCTCAATGTGTTGGGCAATCCAGCCGGGTTTTTCCGCGACGTGAGCACGGGCGTCCAAGACTTGGTTCGCCTCCCGCTCCTCGCCGTCACGGAAGAGGGCTACACGCCGTACAGCCTGACCAAGGGAGTCGTCCACGGCACCGCGTCCTTTTTCACCCACGCGTCGGTACGTTACAAAGCATGGGAACATGGCGCCGAACGATGCTGTAGGTGGCCGCGTTGACGTCCGTGTCGGGGATTGCGTTGGCCGTGTCTCGCTCGATGGACCATTTGGCCTTGGCGCAACAACCGCGGCCGCAGATGATGCCATCGACGTTTGCGTCGGGGCTCTCGGGTGGTTTGAATTCGCTGGGGCGGTCGGTTCTTGGGGCAGCCACGGGGGTGGTCACAACCCCCTTGACGCTCTTTCGAGAAAACCAAGCGCAAGGCAAGGACACGGGTAAGCTCTCGAGTGATGAAGATGAAATGAGATGCCATGCAGGACTGGGTGCGAGCATCGTGGGGGTCGGTAAAGGGCTGGTTGGGATCGTGGCCCAACCTATGAGTGGCATGGCGTCGCTCGTCTCGCAAACTTCCCAAGGTTTGTTGGTTGAAATGGGGTTTGGACCGACGACGCCAACTCCGCTTCAAGTTCCCATCACACGCAACGACAAGCTACACGTCCGATGGAAAATTCTCTCGCATTTGAACATCCCTGGCGACATTCAGTTTGCCCCTGCAGTGTACGTGGGCGACCACCAAGACGAGCTTGACAGCTCGACATCATTGCCGCCCGTCGTCGTGTCGTCGTGGCTACTCTTACGGGACGTCCACAAAAGCCAACGTGACGTAATCCTGATCGTCTCGCCCACCCACGTCTACGTCGTGGACCGCGACACGGAAGCCATGCGATGTGACATTCCCCTCGCCCATCTCTCAGCCATGGAACAGAGCGTCCTCGAACCCACCAAACTCGACCTTGGCATTGGTCTCCCTGCACTCAAGATGCAGTGGCACTGCTTTCGACTGGCACCGCTGGACCGCCGACGTTTAGGTAGTGTCGTGTCGAGGCTGAAAAAGTGGTAGGCGCAACCAAATGAGAGGATTATTTATGCTACGTGGGGGGAGGGAACCTCGACGTCGATGTCGTTGGCGTGGGTGTAAAAGGCATCGTACGTGCCCGTGGTCGAAATCCCCAGCACGACACACCCAGCAGACAGCGCGAGCGAGGTGACGACGTGGTTTGCATCCGTGGTGGGGACGCCCACGTGACGGGGGTCCGTCACGCAAGAAATGGTTTCGTACTTGAGCAGTTGGGGGTCGTATCGACTCACGAGACCACAGAGCGGTACAGCACAGAGACCCCACTGAAAGACAGAACCTAGAAAAGTTGTGCGAGAACCCATATGTGACACACTGAATTTGGGGACAACACCTGTGACAGAGACGGCAGCACACGTGACACCGATGCTTCGAATCATGTAGATCGGATCGGCGTGCTAGGCCCCATCAGAAGGTCCGTTGGGAATCAGAAGTAGTCGTACCTGCTGAGGAAAGTTGACGTGGGCAGGGATGGGGGAAAAAAGGGTCGTGGGGTTGCCTTGACCAAGTTGACCACACCAATTGTTGCCAAAGCTGTAGACGTCACCTACGTCCGTGAGGACGAGGCTGTGGTCGTCTCCTGCCACGACGTCGATCGCTCGCTTGTCCTACGCTCGCATCAGTTGCATCGCGCTGCACCCAACCCTACCCGCAGAAATGCAATCGAATCAGGCTGCTTGGTGTCGTCCGTCAACCCCGTGCCAAGTTGGCCGTGGAGGTTGCCGCCCCAGCTGTAGACGTGTCCGTGGCTGTCAGCACAGAGGACATGCATGGCGCCACACGCGACGATTCGAATCGGGTGTTTAAACCCATGTAGTTTCTGCGGCGTCGCGAGGAAGCCAGAGTCGGGCGCTGCGGTCGCCAGCCGTCCAAACTCGCCTGCGACAGTCGTGACGCTGCGTCCGTCATCACCGTCACACCTTTGCCCCAGACGTAGAGCTCCCCGTTTCGGGCAATGGCGGCGTAAAAGTAGCCCCCACTGACGACGCTCTGCATGTCGCTTAGCGATCGCTGGATCTGGTGCGGCCCCATGCGGATCTACAAATGATGACCTTGGTTTCGTCCCGAGGGAGGTCACCTTGGCATCGGCCCAAATCGCGCACGCCGTGGACTGGCTGTCGTCGTGGCTGTTGTTGTTGTCATTCGAGTGTTGGTCCGGCGGTGGGTTTCGACTGATCCACATCGAGTACTCGTGGATGGCCTACACGGGGGGTCCAGAATCAGAGTGTAAGTAAGACTCAGAGCCGCGGGCTCGACCGACTTTGTGAAAGTGCCTCGGGGCAATCTGATACGGACTCGGATCGACGTGGTGCACGTCATCAAGGGTCGGGTAAAAGCAGACTGGGTGAAGCGACTTGTGGGTTGGATTGTACATGGGTTTGACGTGCTTTGGCGTGACGAGGACAGGCCCAAGCCCCCACTCGTAGAGCCGACCGGCATTGACAAAATTGAGATTGCCATATGTGCAGCTCACGAAATCCGCGCGCACGTCGTGGAACCTAGAAACCGACCAATGAACTAATTGCATCCCCGTGAAAAGGTCGACAAGGGAATGGGTTCGGTCCAGAGGGGACGGTCGCTCGTCGCCAGAGGGAGCGCAGCTGGGTACGACATGGGGGCGTTGGTAGCCTTGGCGTGGCGGTCGGGTGACAAAAAGTACATTGCGAGTTGCATGTCTGGCGCGGGGCCATGACACGATTGTTTGCGGTCGTGGTAGAGCTGGCCCATGTACGCCGACGACGCAATGACTTGGTGGTCGCGGTCGGGCGCCATCGCAATGCAAAAGTACCGCGAGCTGTAGAGTCGCACGTATGGTTTCCTGTACTCTTGGTCTTGAAAGTCTGTGCAAATCAAGACGTCGTACGTGAGGTAAATGCAATGTCGTTCCAGGGCATGTGTGCCCACGTTGAAGACGATGGCATAGACGTGCTACCAAGACAGAGGAATCGACGACCGACTCGACTTGTAATACCTGATAGGCCGTTTTGAAGACGCGGCATTGCTGGACGAGGCTCTTGCGTTGGCTCTGCGAGTGGTTATGTCCACGTTGTGGGGGAGGACGTACCCACATCCACTGCTCGTGGAGTTGGTCCTTGGTCAACCTCGACTTGTCCGTTGTCCCGGATGCGGCAACTGCAGCGGCAGCTGCCGTCGCGGCATGTGCCGCAGACGTTTCGTGGACGGCATCGCGATGCTGGTGTTTTCTCCCTACCCATATGTGACGACACACGGCATTGGCTTCCGCTTACGACTCGCATGCGGCGCGCTGGTACCATCGAGGCGCGCGGCCAAATTCGATGCTTTGCCGCGTCGGTTGTCCGTCTCGACGGGTACGACAAGCTCGGCCCCCGCGACGCCCTTGGACAAGTAAAAGTTGGAGAATTGGACTAAGTGCTTTCGCCGCTTCATGGACACAATCACGTGGGCGAGCGGCGCGTTCTCGAGCTGCTCCATGTGGGCATTCCACGCGCCGTACGTTTTCTTGGCTACAAACCGGACAAACTGCTTCTTGTTGAGCGCGAGCTTCTTGGTCGCCATCTCGTCGATCAAGCGCTGGACATCCGCCTTGGCGGCCCCAGCCGCATACGGCAGAATCGCCGCCATCTCAGTGCTCGTGACGCACCCGAGCTCCTTGTGCATGATCTGGTCAAAGAGGTCCCCAATCTCATCGAGCTGTGCGGCATCGGCCGTCGTCACGAGCGGCGCGCCCTTGCTCCCTTTGATCATGCTGAAACTGCCAAACACGGCTCTCGAAGCTCAAAAATGGACCAATCAGAGACGGGATTCGTCTCGGCCAATCAGCGACGAGGAAATGGAAACGGCTGAGGAAGCTCACAATGGACCAATCAGCGACGAGCTGAAACGAATATCCGTCGAGATTTCGTCCGATCTTGAGGACGACTTCGACCGCTTGCCGTCGACCCCCCAAGGACAACATGATGCTTCCGATGGCGCGATGTGGGGCCGCAAGCGACATCACTTCGTCCAAGCACACGTCATCGCCCTTTGCGTCGGTCGACCAAGGAGACACCGCGGCCTCACACCTGCCGCCGCGAGAACTCTTGAGCCGCCAATGCAGCTACATGATTGCGCTCAGCGTGCTCTCGTTCATGTTTATTTACAACATTTGGTGGGTTGCGCTCTTCACTATTACGGTGGCGGGTGTCGGGTACTACGCGGCTGAAATGATCCAAGACGGGGCCTCGTTGTCGTCGTCGTCATCCACATCCACCTCAACTGTCTTTGGTCCGTGTCTCCTCCTTCCTCCACGTCGCCCACAGCAACACCACGTAGGCGGCGGCGCATTGAACATGAGCGTCAACAAGATCCGCACCAAGCGCCAGCTCATGCTGACGGAATTTGTAGGCGATGCCTCCACGTCTTGTCTTATTTATTTTAGTTTTACTTTGCCAGTTTGCTGCTCATGGCATTCCAAGGCGGCGGCGAAGCCATGCTACTTGTCAACATGTCCATCGATATGACATATAGTCGCACGGATGGGTGGCAAGTCGCATGTATCCTCCTCGGCTCCATCTTCCTCATTGCCTTGGTCATTGCCACAGTACATCTCTTCCCTCGATCCATCATCAGCCACTCATGGCCAACCTAGTACCGGGCCCACATCGCGTCCAAAACCTTTCTCGACGAGCTGCGCATGTATCCATCCCACGAACCATTGCTCCCGCAAGTCGATCCGCATCATGGCCCAGCCACGACCGCCGCCGGCCGCGGCCCGCGCACAATCCTCTAAACCAATGTGTTGTCAACTAACTAGTTATCCCTTAATAATCCGCCGCCCAGTCGGCCTTGGCCTTCTTGGCATTGCTGCTGCCGTCGGCGTCGTCGTCGTCGGCGTCTCGGCTGCGCTTGGTCGTGTCGTGGGCGAATTTACAGGTCGCACCCTTGGCACATTTACCTTGGAGGAAGCGTTGGCACACGTCTTGGGCCGCGACATGACGAAACTTGCATTTGTCCCCGCGCTTGCACGTGCCTTTTTGAAAGCTTTGGCACACAGGCGCGTCGTCATCAGCCTCTTGTGCCTCATGTGTGGTCGCGGCCACCCCTTCGTGGGCGTACTTGCACATGTCGCCCCGTTTGCATTTGCCCTTGGTTTGAAAGCTCTGGCAGACGACAGTCACTTCAGCGTCTGCCTTCACGTTGGCCGCGGCAGCAGGACGAGGCACGGCCACAGCCACGGGGGTCGGCGCCGGGACTGCACGGACCGCGCGGCGGACGGGCGCGGCATTTGGATCAACATGACGGAATTTGCAGTTGTCGCCGCGTTTGCATTTTCCCTTTTGAAAACTCTGGCACATGGGCGTTTCGTCGTCGTCCTCTTCGACGGATTCTTCTTGGACGACAACATTCTGGCGGGCCGCCCGCAAGACGGGGATGCTGATGGACGCTGTCGGCGCGGCCACAACGACAGGCGCTTTGGGGGCCTTGGGAGCTTTGTGTTTGTACTTGCATTGGTCGCCGCGTTTGCACTTGCCCTTTTGGAACGCCAGACAGACGGGGGTCTCGTCATCGCTCTCGCTCGCTTCAACTTCCTCGACCGCCACCTCAACGGCCGCGGCGGCGCCAATGTGGCGGTAGTTGCACGCGTCCCCGCGCTTGCACGTGCCTTTTTGGAACGCCATGCAGACGGGCGCGTCCGACGGTACGTTGTTGAGCGGCGCATTGTTCAAGTCGACGACGGCGGGCGTGTGCGACTCGACGTGGGCAAACTTGCACGCGTCGCCGCGGTCGCACAAACCCTGCTGAAACTTGTGGCAAATGCCCTTCTTGAGCTTCTTTTGCAGCGCCTCCTTGGCCTCGGCGACCTGCGGCGCGTCGCGCGCGCCATAATCGACCTTGAGTGGGCGGCCCATGACGACCGACCCATGGAGCGTCTGCACGGCCTTCTCGCACGCGTCGCCTTCGAAGAATTGGACGTAGCCAAACCCGCGAAACTCTTTGGTTTTGATGTCCTCGGCAAACCGGATCGCCTTGATGTCGCCGCAGACCGACATGACCTTGCGCAAGACGTCCTCTGTGATTTCATACGGCATGTTCCCGACAAAGACAGTCGTGCACCCTTCCGGCCGGGGTTCCACGGGGCGGAGGATCGGGACGGCGGCGGCCGCGGCCGCGTTCTTGCCGCCCTTGGGGGTCAAGAAGCGCACGTTCAGGACGCGTTTGTCCCATTTCTATCGATCCCATGGGCAAGGAAGAGAGAGATGATATGGCTTACCGATTGATCCATCGCGCGGACCGCATCCAACGCGCTCTCGTACGTTTGGAACGTCACAAACCCAAAGCCGCGGGACCGCTGCGTCTTGTTGTCGTACACGACTTTGGCTTGGAACATGGAGCCGTAGGACTCAAACTTGGCGGCAAGTGCGGCATCATCGGCGTCGAGCGGCAAGCCTGCCACCATGATCTTGTTGCGGTCACGCCACAGCGACTGTTCGTCGTACGAAGGTTCCGCCATCGCCCCAAGAGAGTGCAAGATGAAGATGGCCGAGGTGAAGGTGTTGAACCAGCCAATTTCATTGGTGCTTTGACCGCGCCACGACATTATCGGGATAATCCGGATAAACCTGTTGCATCTTGTTAATTGTTTTGTTTAATATGAAGGCATCCTATTAATGGATGAAGGTTTTTGTTTCCCTGACTTGACAAACATTGTTCTTCTATCAATTGGCAGAATCTAATCCTGGTGGTATCCGATTCCCTTGACACAACGACATACCAATTGCCTGACTTTAACAGCACTCTCAAATGATTATGTTCAGTATAATTCAGGCAAACCTCGTAATAATGACATACTACGAAAGCAACGAAAGTCGGCGGTTTCGTCGTGCAAGGCACATACAGGCCGTCGGCGATCTCCATCTCATGCACGCGTGCCGAGAATGTTCAAGCGGATATGTGTGTGCTAATGGAGAAGGATCTGTTCCACACATCTGCATCCTCCTCTGCTTGTCCATTTCCACTTTTTCCCCCTCCACCCGACGACGATATGAGCGAGGCAGAAGATATCTTTGGCGGGTTGGCGTGTGCGGCGTTCTGCGGCATCTGTTGTGCCGTGGCCGCCGAAGAAGACAAGCGCGAGCGAGAGCAATCGATGATTGTCAAGGAAGGGAAGCAAGGCGAACTCGGCTCCAAGGCAGGCCCGATTCAAGTAAACCCTGTCCCGGTCTCGTTTGGCGGCGCCAAGGAAGTCGACGTGCCGAAGACCGCATCCAGGCGCCGGACCACGCCCCCCAAGTCCCCATCGCTTTAATTATCCCGCCGCGATTATACCCCCATATCCTCCAACACGGATCCCGTTGCATCTTGTTAGTTTCGACCGCGGAATCGCCGCAACGCTTGGTCTGGCGCGCTCGACATGTCGGACGCTTGGCTGCTTGGCGGGCGCTGGGAATCGCCGTCATCTGCCGTCCTGGCCGCGCCGAGGCCGTAGAATTTCAGAAGCGACTAGATGCAGGAAGAGTCGTCGGCTGCTTCATGAGAGATACCTTGGTCATGAATTGCCGGACGGAATTGATCTCCATGGCCGCGACGTGGTTGAGCTGGACGGCGTAGGCAGACCCCCCCGTCTGAACGTCCGTCGCGATGCGCACGAGACCATTTCGAATCTTGTCTTGGCGCACTTGTTGGATGTCTTCGAGGAGGAGCCGAAGGGTTTCGACTTGCTCCATGTCGTCCGACGCGCTAGACAAGACGATGACGAGATCCGCGACGACGACGACGACCGTACTGCTTGATCAAAAGCGCCGCGATCTCCAAGTAATGGAACGGTAGTTCCTCAAAGAGCTCACTCGTTGTCTCCTGCTCGAGGCGGTCCTTGAGATGGCCAACCGTGAACCACGACGGTTGCAAGATGCGGCATTTCTGGATCTGCTTCAATGCAATCGCGAGCCAGAGGGGAACTTGCGCGGGGATCGCAGGATCGAACGGACCAAAGTCTCCCTACGTCATGCGTCTCAATCACCGACGACATGCGCCGACACGCACACTGATGCCGTTCAAATGCCCGCTGTTCTCCTTGAGCGTGAATTGGGGAATGATTGTGATCATCTCTTGTTCAGCCTCATGTGCATATGAGACACCGACTTCACGAGTCCTGTCGGTGACATACCATGAATTCCATCTCATTGCTGTGGACGAGGTTCAACATGGCGGAAGCGGCGCGCGGGCGGCGGTGCTTTTGTGGTGGGAAATTCGATCTCTTGTCTCTGATTGGTTCTTGTTATCCGGATACGTATATCCGTAGAATGATACATGTTGCACTCACTGGGTTGCATTTTCGTTGTTGCAGCAGGAAGCAGCAAACAAGAACCCACTCCTTATCGACAATCACTATTCGCCTAACCAACACCAACTATCTTGGGTCCCCGAGGCCGATCGGCTTCTTGCCCACGGCGTCGCTTGCGACTTCTATTGTCCCTGTGGCGACCGTGTCCTGTCGCGCGGCGCCGTCGTCGTCGGGCGTCGAGCTCACGTCTGAGCTCGAGTGGTGGATCGACCGCCGCGAGAGTGCTTGGGAGCTGGCTTTGATCACGTCGATGACAGACGACGCGTTCGGATGAAGCGCGCCTTCGCTGTCGTGCAACGCGAGCGCCGCCGCCGATGTGCCATGCTCTTCCTTGATCGAGCCGTGGTTGTACGTCTCACGGTTCACAAGCATCTTCATCATCTCGAGGTCGTAGTTCTTGGGCTGGTCGTCGCTGCCGAGGATGCTTCCGTGCCTTGAGACGCGCTTCTTTTGCACGACTGCGTCCGTCGGCGGCTTGGACGGTGCCGCGTTCGAGTTGAACGGCATCGGGTTCTTGGACTGCGTCGCCACTGACAGCGCCGGTTCGCCCACGGGCTGATGCAACAGTGGCGAAAGCACGTTGCCCATGGCGATGGTCGCGCGACTTTTGGCCGGCTGCGGCTTGCTGCCGTCTTTGGGGTCGCTGGGCGGCGCGGGCTGCAACGCTGTGGTCGAGCCCCCACTCCCTTCGACCAAGTGTTTGCCGCTTCGTCCTGGTTTCGGCGCGTTTGGCACCACAGCCGACGATGGCTGGGAAGGCACGACGGGCTCCAACGCGCCTGGGGGAGTCGACGCCGCGGCGATCGGCGGGCCGTGGATACCACCACGCCCCCCCGACGCTGCCGCCGTTGGTGCGGCCGATTGGACCGCGTCTTCTTTGCCGCCTCGGGGCGGGGCGGCGGCGGCGGTCGCCGTCGCACTTGTCGAGGTTTGTGAGGTGACCTCCTTGGTCACACTGGGTTCGACGGCCGTCGCGGGGGTGGTTACTGGTGTTGGTTTGGGCGGACTCGGTCGCTGCGATTGACTTTGCTGTTGCTGCGGCGACGGCTCGGGTCGATGTGGCGACGCGGCTGGTGCCGTCGATGTCGTGGCAGAATCTACAGCTCGGTTGACGCGTGCATGCCCATCAAGGGCGGTACCTCGCGGCGGTGAGGCCGCGGGCGTTGTTTGTGGGTCTGCCTGTTGTTTGCCGGGGGGAGACTTTTGGCCACCGCGGGGAGCCGTGTCTACGATGACGATGATGGCATGTGGACGGTGTGATGACGTCATCGTACCTTTGGCCACGGCTTTGGACGCTTCGTCCATCGCAGTTTGGACATTGCCCTTCTTGCCCCCTTGGTAGGCGGAATACCGCCGTCGTCGGACCGCAGGTTCCGTCGGGCGGTTCACTTTGCTAAAGGGGGGTGTCAAGGATGTCAAACTCAGGGACGATCGTGTACTTGAGCATCAAATAGTAGGCCGCACTAAACGCCGTGTGGACCCCCTTTTGGATGGCTTCGGCCACGAGTTCTTTTTTCAGCCCAAGCTCTTCGAGCTTGGCGAGCGCGACTTTGTTGAGTGTCTTGTCACCCAACTCAAAGGCATTCTACAACAGTGACGACGTTCGAGTCACTCTAAGTAGATGGACGTACGGGGGGCAACGGGGCATCGAGCGTTTTGCACCACGTGTGGGCGCGGATGTCTTCGAGGGAATATCGTTTGTCGGGGTTGGTTTCGAGGATGCGGCGGATCAAGTCTTGGACAGACTAGTGACGAGGATGAGACACTTGCCGTGTGCAGCAAAAGCCGCACCGGGGAGATGTAGTTGGGGGCTTTGTACTGCCCCGAGAGGATTTTCTTGTACAGGACGCTCGTGTTGTTGTCTTCAAACGGTAAATAGCCGCACACCATCGCAAAGAGGATCACGCCCAAGCTCCAAATGTCGGCTTTCGGTCCAATGTACTACAACAACCATTGGTTCAACCCGAGGCAACAACGAGTAGGTACCAGTTTGCCTTCGATCATTTCCGGGGCGGCATAACATGGCGAGCCGCACGCGGTTTGAAGCAACCGATCGCCTTCGTGCGTGTTGCTGAGCCCAAAATCCACGACTTTGACCATGATGCCATTCGGTCCGCCTTGGAGCAAGAGATTTTCAGGCTTCAAATCCCTACAGCAGATGAGCTTGTTGCTGCTGCATGCGGTCAATCGTCGGTGCCGCACCTGTGCGTCACGTCGTTCTTGTGCAAGTAGTCGAGGGCTTCGACGATCTGGAGAAACATAAAGACCGCTTCCTTCTCTCGGATTCGATGGTGCTTGACAATGTACTCGAACATTTCACCGCCATCGATGTACTCCATGACCAAGTAGATGGCTTCGGACGTATCGATCACTTGGTAGAGCTACGGCGGTCGTGAGACGCTGGACACAAAGTCAGGTGTACCTGGATCACATTTGTGTGGAAGTTGCGTTTGAGGATCTTAATCTCCCGCGCGACGCGCTCGGCGTCGGCGATTTCAAGGATCCTGCACTTTTCCAGAATCTTCACTGCGACCTTTTCGCCCGTCGAGAGGTGCATGCCGATTTTCACTTTGCCAAACGTGCCTACCAAGAGTTGTATCGATGCAGCGCAACGACACCCCTACCTCGGCCGATGGTTTTGCCCAAGACGTAGTCGCCAATCACTTGGCCTTGGCTGTCGATCGCGGCGTCCGGGTCATACTCCTGCGACGACATCCCCCGCGCAAGCGCTCGCTCTCTGTGTCTCCTGGGCCGATAACGGACGATGGGGCGGGAAACCGACCGAGTATTTATAGCCACGCTGCAGTCCCTGCGACCTATTGCCGGAGCGGTTTCACGCATCGGTTACGTGACCTCCTTGTTCCTGGTTGTGCAGTTGGCTCGCAGCCCAGGGGCAATCCCTGCTTGCTTCAAGATGTCCAAGAGATGCATTTGTACATGTGTGTGGGGTCCTAGGGACCAACCCATCGCAACAACATCGGATGATGGGGTTCAAGTGCACGTGGAACCATGTCCAGTGTTGTGAGGGAGGTAAATTCGGGGCAGATACCTGTCGCCTCACGCAAGACATACAGGGGAAACAGTGTGGCACCCTTCGAACGGACGATCCTGTTTTTCATGCATATCACCTCAATTGGATCTTCCATTGCCGCATCCATCGTTGACCTGGACAACTTGGGTGCACCAAGTCCCCGGTCGTGTTGGAACTGCCGGTCATGATGACAACATGTATTCGACGACTTAATTGAATCCAAAATCCAAGGCCGAGTGCAGCAACGAGATGCCATTGGTCGGCTCGGCAGCAGCAGCAGCAGCAGTCTCGCCTTGGCCACTGGTGTCCTTGGTGGAACAGACGACAACGGGTGCTGCTGCCTTGGTTTCCTTCTTCTTCTTGTTCTCGCTTTGCTTTTTCTTTTTCCCCAACGCCATGACGTCGCGCATGGTCAATGTCCCATCGAGCAGCCCATGCACCATCGCATTGGTCGTCGCCGCGCAGCACTTGTGCATCTCGGCGGCAAAGTCGTCGTTGGCCATGGTGGCCTTGAACCGCCCGACCAAGAGGATGATGGATGCATATTGGTCGCACACGCAGGCGTGGTAGAGGGCCGTGTGGCCATCACCGTCGACGGCCGTGACGGGGCCGCGGCAATGCAAGAGCTTGACCTTGCTAATCTTGCCTTCTTTGGCGGCGTCCCAGATCGTCAATTCGTCGACGCGCTTCGTCTCGTCATCGTTCGCGATGGCCTGGTCGATGGTCTGTTGGCCTTGGAGGTACTTGCGCAATTCGTCGTTTGTGCACCCGCGTTTGCATACTTCGAGCTCAAGGGATGGGATCTCAAGCTTGTGGAGGACGTAAAGACCGAGGAGGTAGCGCACGACACGGGGATGGCCGGCCATGCAGCCATGTTGGAAGGGCGTCGCGTTGAAGGCATCGTGTGCGTGGAAGCTCGCGCCGGCGTCGACGAGGGATTGCAACAAGGCGACGTTGCCCGTCTTGGCTGCTTGCCACACGGACGAGTCAGGTGAGGTTTCGACGGTGGAATGAGGCATTGTGTGCGGAAGCTGGTAAATTGAAAAATGGGTCAACGTCGAGTCGATCCCGGAGACAGCTTGTTACGAGGACTGAAAGGTCACAATTTCACCAACAGCACGTGCACAGAATGTTCGTTGGTAAATTGTAAATAGTGCTACGTTGTCCTAGTGTTGGAAAAGTAAACAATTTCAACTTCATTTGATTTGTGTATGAAAGGCCCTCCATATGCTCGTCATTGTCTGTTCGAATTTGCTTGAAGTTCAACGTCGTGTTTGCTGACCATGACACAAGGAGTGTCTGTCATGATCAGCATTCCCCTCGACCAAGAAGAGCGTTCGTGGAGCATTCTGTGACGTGGACTGGTGACTGCATGACATGTTTTGCAACCGCAGTGAACCGTCCGGCACAGATTGTTTGATTTAGTCGCTTCCTCCCATGGATGCACCAAACGTAGTCGAAGAATCCTTTGAGCCTCAAAATACAGCAATACCAAAGTGTGTGAAAACAAAGTCCACTGAATTTAGTGTCAATTAATTCAAACTCAATGTTCAAACACTTGGATCGCTGAACTCTCCGACACCACACGTACAAAGTTCGGCTTGGGGGTTGGGATGCGATGATGGTGTCGGAGGGGTGCTGAAGCCCCAAAAAGACTTCACTCAAGGTCATCCATAACTGAGGCGTGCTAGAGAGCGATCACCCGTCCCGATGCCAGTCTATGCAATCGATATATGTAATTTTGTCTAATTGACCAAGAGCACCAACGAATGACTTTGAAGTCGACAAGTGCATGAGGTTTTGACAATCTGAAGATGCTCCGCTTCAAACATGGCCACTCGATTGCCACGGACACACCACTCGATCATACATTTCCCTTGTTCGCTCAAGGCACAAGTCTGCATATCAAGAGAAAATCAAAGACATCGCGCCACGGAGAACAGTCTCTGGAAATTCCTTGCGCTCTGACACGCTAGTTTCACGACCCGCCGCGTCTCGACTCCCGCAGCGACCTCACGTTCGATTTTGCTTTTCCCATACAATCGCCTACAATGTCGCCCCCTTCGCCCCCCCCTTCGCTCCCTCACTCATGCAGTCAAGTCTGGCGATCTCGCCCTCGTCCGCATCCTCATCGAAGATGATGATCATAGTTTCCACGAACATGACGCTTTCAATGCAACGCCCTTCCAACACGCTTGTCTCCACGGTCGTCCGCAGATTGCCCAGTACCTCCCCTCGCTCTACGCCCGAGACACGATGGTCATCCCCGCCAATGAGCTCGAGGTCTGCAAAGCGGATGCATCAACCCCGAGTTGCTCAAGTCCCTCAAGGGCCAACAAACGATCGACGAGGCGGTCGCAAACGACAACGAAACGAAGCGCACGAACGAATTGACGATCTGGGACGCCGCCAAAGAAGGCTTCGGAATTTGATCAAGTGGGGGCACATCTGGCACTGCTCTAACCATGTCATCGCCCGTGACAACAACAACCGCACGGCTTTGTACCATGCGTGTGCCAATGGTCAGACGGTTGCAGTCGCCATTTTGACGCCCGAGTTCAAGAGCGTCATGACCCAAGGCGAGTTTGACGCAGAGATGGACATGTGCCGCGCAGCCACGACATCTCCCCATGTGCTTGGGCTCTTGGAGGGTTCACTCACCCTCGACGATGTCATGGCTCCAGCCAAGGCCATGAAGCGCAAGAAAACCAAGTCGGACAGGCTGACGTCCCCCAGGGCCACGTCACCGACATCCGACGACATGCACAGTGAGCCTACCCAACTTGGTTTCTCGAAAGACGCTGCAGTTGACGCCGTTGTCGTGACACAGTCGCCATTTTCGACGTTATTCGACGCCGATTATTGATCGGAGAGGACTCTTATAATCCAATGCTTCGTATCTCAGTAAACAACTTCTCGAATGCAACATTAGACAACTCTAATTGTTTCTTCGCATGAACTGCGTGTCATTGGAATATGTGTTGTCCTATCTGGTGATCAAAGCAGCGCCGGTGAGTGAGGGCAAACGCATTCGCAACGCCACCGGTGAATGTGTGTCTTGACACACATTGTCAAACAAGTTCAACAACTTGGACACACCAACATTCCGTAACCAGTGACGCACCCACACAAGGAACAATCCAAGAACGTTACGCTCGGTCCAACTGAGGCAGACTGTGCACTTGCTCCCAACTCGCCATTCCTCAATTCGACCCCAAGACAACACACACAAGCCAAATGGGTGCCTCCAACTCGACCAACACGACCGCTTCGACCAGTCCCGCGACTGTATCAACCATCCACACCATCCGCAACACGTGGTACGCGGCCAAGACCGGGGACCTCGACACCCTCCGCACGCTCATCGAAAGCGAAGGCCATCGCTTCGACGCCCCCGACGCTGAACTGAACGCGCCTTTCTACTACGCGTGCACGTGCGACCACCCACTCGTCCTCCGCTACCTCCACGGACTCTACGTCCAGCACGGCGTCGAGATGCCTCTGACCCAGCGCAAGCTCTGCAGCGTCGCGGCCTTGAAGGACGACGTCCGCGCCTTTGTGGACGGGAAGAAGACCATCGACGACGTCATCTCGGGGCGCGAACAGGCCGCACGGGAGGCCACGATGACCATCTGGGACGCCGCCAAGGAAGGCAACCTCAACAAGTTGCGCCAAGTGCTCAAATACATGCCCGACCAAGTGACAGCGCGCGACGAGAGTGGCCACACGGCCTTGTTCTACGCGTGTCAGTTTGCCAACCCCGCGGCCGTCGCGGTCTTGGTCGCGCCGTTCCGCAAGGCGGCGGCAGCGGACGAGGCGACGGCGGAAGAGGTTGCGTGTCGGGCGGCCGGCGCGGCTTGCAACACGGTGCTGCAAGTGTTGGACGGCACGATCACGATGAAGGACATCATGATGCAAGAAAAAGCGAAAGCCAAGGCCAAGGCTGCGAA